>JAHZNP010000325.1:13539-74847 GCA_020615345.1 Triops cancriformis
AAAAGCTGTCCTCGATATCCCCAATGCAGTACTCAGGGGAGGGAACGCTATGGGGATTACCCCCACCACCACAATTACTCGCCTTCCTTGACAGTTCTTTGATGTATGCAATGCGTTGGCATTCTCTATGACCCAGCGAATGAGTGCCGGAGCTATGACTTAATACTAATTTTCAAAAAGTTGGAGTGTTTTTTTGTTTTTTTTAATGTTTCGTAAAAATATATTTTAAAGGGGTTTAAAATAAGGTGTTCGAAACGGGTTTTATAACCGGTGTTTAGTGTATGATTGTTGTCATTTACAAAATGCTGTAGAATATGAACGAGATTCCTTATTCCTTAAGTTGTGTTAGACTTAAAACGTAACAATTAAAAGGAAAGCAAGAGAGAAGCAACTTTATTCCCTTCCTTGCGCTGTTAATGAGTCCTTTCTTGGAAGAGGTCTTTCCCCTTGAGAAGCCTTGGAAGAGGCTTTTGAGCTAGGACGGCTTTCAGCAATAACCAGAAAGGGCCTACAAGGACTGTCCCCGAATTACAGAGTTTTTTTCTGACACTATAGTACACAACTAATGCACACACGGCGGTATAATGCTCCTTACGAATGGTGACGTCACCCTTGATTTGTTTGAGAATAATAGGAATTGATTGCCAGCGTTAAGCGAAGTCGATTAGCGCCCATGAACAAATCCTCGTCGCACTTTTTTGGTGGCACTGTGTTGATTCGCTTAGGACGAAAACCACTTAATAGCGTTCTAACCACTTGATTTGATAACTTCAAATCTCAGCACATACCAAGAAAAAGTCTTAACTATTGCAACATTAAGTCTGTTTTGTACAAAGGGAATGAGAATAAATTTCATGAAATTAGAATTGCAACCTAGCCTTCAGGATTATAGGACTGAATTATCGCGCTGGGAAACGATTGGTAAGCTTTTCCCTCGTTTTTGCACTTCGTCGTCGATTTATTCAAATGAAACACCATTTTCATTCGGCATTTGTCGGGTGATTATTTCCGGGTATTTGTCGCGACCTTCGATCGCACGTGGCAAGACCGATCTTAAATTGCCGTCCTGTCTAATTTGCACGTTGGTCCTATTAGTGAGGACGCAACGATGCCATCTAAAGTTGCATTCCAATAGTTCCTTAATTCTTGGTATTCTGTACTTCTAATTTGACCTATTTTTACTGTGAAAGATTACCAGAAGTATATTCTTATGGTTCGTTATGGTGTGAACTATATAAGGACCTCGGAACGAGATGGGGGAAGTGTAGAGGGCAGTTTTACTGCTTTGTAGGACGAGGGGCTAGGGAAGACTGATTAGTGACTACTTTAACACCTTCGCCGAAATTGGGTTAACTATGACAGATTGAATGAATGGAATAAGTTTTGAGTGACGTGTGCAGGAGGAGGCTTGGGCGAGACGAGACGGAGACGCCTAGTGAGCAGATAGTCAAACTTTACAGATTGTCGGATGTAGTCATCCTTTACAATTCTGATTCCTCTTTCTGGCCGGTCACGAGGGAAAAGAAAATACAGATTCTTTATGATAGCCAAGGGGAAAACACTGTAGCTGAGTGATATCAATGAAAGAAAACGAGGGAGAAAGGGGGGAGAGAGAGGGCAAGCCTAGGAAGATCATTTTTCTACGTAGCGTTAAGACATGGAGGAGTTGGATGTTTTCGGGCGCCTTGCCAAACAGGAATGGTGGAAGACGCCAGCGACGTCATTTCCCGACGATGCTGAGGAAGGCAAGCGGAGTCCTCCACAGACTCCGTGGAAGGCTTGTTGTTAGTTTTAGATCTTGCACCAGACTCAATCAATATCCACTGGCTCCAGACTCAGAGGCCATCAACATACAAAGCCAACTGGAAGAATTACTCAGCACCCTGAGACCCCCAGATTTCGTAAATCTTGTCGTAAGAGAAAAAAGAAAGAAAGAGAGAGAGGAAGATCGTATTGAAAAGCCTACAGTAGCTTTAGGAGCTGCATCTTCTTGAAACCTCGCTTGCCGAAGGTTTATGTGAAAAGCGGAAGTAAAATAAAAAGAGGGTTATAAACTGCAGTAGAAACTCTCTGGAAGGGCTGTTAGCTTCATCAGAATATCGTTCATAGTAACTTTAAGATTCAGAAAGTTTCGTGATGGTTTGCGTAAGGAACTGCTAATTTGAACAAAGAACACAGCTCTTCTTGAGATTAAGAATTTAATGACGGAAATAATTAAATACTTAAAAGCGCCGAAAGTTTCAAGAAAGGCAAGAAAACTATAGAATAAATTTGGAACATCAAGCGCTGTAGTATTCACGCAGATACCTCGGTAATTTTCGTGGTCGTTTTGTGTACTGTAAACATGATACATTTTATTATATTTGCTTTATTATCTATTTTCTGTAGTCGGTGTGTCTACCTACAAACTTTCGTGTTTCGTAATGGATGCTTTTTTCTCCTTCAAAACATTCTCTTCTTTCCTTGACGATTGCGTAGAGATTGTGTCAACTTGTGTGCATTGCATTATTTCCGTTGCGTTGCCCTTGTTTCACTTTAACGTCTTGCTATATTTGAACGTCCTAAATTCCTATGCTTGCTTTTTTGTTTAATAGTCCCTACGTGTGGCCCCAGTAGCTTCACTTGCGATGATGGTTCCTGTATTTCTCTTAGCCAACGTTGCGATGGTAGAGCTGATTGTCCTAACTTTTTGGATGAATTGAATTGCCCAAGTGAGTAATCGTCTGGAGTGTTGTGCAAAGCTTTGCTCGAATATTTTTAAGTAAACTATCCGTGCTTTGTCTTGCAACTGTAACGAACTTATAAATCTGTGCTGAATAATGTTAACATAAACGCAACACATCCATGGTGTAAGATCGCACTCCGTGTGAATTGAAAACTCCGTCAACTATCTTATCTACCGGCCACCGCACCCCGAAAGAAAGAAAGACTTAACTTATGTTGTCAAAGGTCCCTTAAATACGTAATAGTCTTAATGGTATGTGAGATCAGCATTGCAGTTACTTTTTCGGAATGGTAAAGTGCAGTGGTGGGCTGAAATAGGAAGCACAGAAATGACTTATCACGCGTTACGAAGTTCACGGTTATTTTAATTTTACGATTCATAACTATATGATTTTATAGTTAATGTCGTTATAGCTTTGTACTGTTCAAGATTGATTTGTAACCCACTTATTCATTTTTTTACTAAGCGCTTCATACGAAGCAACGACACTGGCATACACGTGAGTATATAGTAACTAAATAAACAGGTGATCGTTAGGGGAGTAGTTTTTTTTTACAAGTAAAAAATTGTGCAATTCAGAGCCCAGTAACAATTTTGTGGGATTTGTTTTTACATTTTTAACTATTCCTTTCAGTTTGAGCACGGAAGTTAACGTATTGCAGTTATTGCTAAAGGGTTTTTAATGTCTGCGTACTTTCGCTTGCTTATAGATGAGACTCTGTGCAAAATTGATGAGCACAGGTGTGATTCTGGTTTGTGCATCTCGGTCTCTAAGCGCTGCGACGGAAACTACGATTGCCCCGACAGATCTGATGAAAAGGATTGCCGTAAGTTTTGCATTCCCAGTTTTTGCGGAATTCATGTTTACGACGATTTATGTAGGCTGTCGAGAAAATGAGTGGCAATGCGACTACGGCACGTGTATTGACCGTCGGCTACGATGTGATGGCAAAATTGATTGTCCGCGTGACAATTCCGATGAGCGAGAATGTGGTATGTATTACTTTCTGACTGTTTTCTGCAAATGCTTTTCTTCTTTAAGTCCGTATGCATTGATTCATAACAATGTCATACGACACTCGCACCAAATGAAGCTGCAGCTTCTTGCCCTCAGTTTGCTTTCAAAACTAGCTTGAATCTTCAGTTATACGATTTACGGAGAGGCATTTAGCGTATTCCTTCTCTTTGATTAGCACCCATTGCATTCTTACCATAGCTTATCACCACTTATTGGCTGATTTTTTGTTTCCGTCTTCTGCATTCTCAACTTTTTTTTGCACTATTTTGGGCGAATGCCTTTGTTTACACAGCTAATATTTGCCTCCCTGGGCAATTTGTGTGCCGATCTGGACGAGGAAGAGAATGCATCCCTGCCTGGCAGAGGTGTGACGGTCTGGCAGATTGTCGCGATTCTTCTGACGAAGACGAATGCGGTATTGCTTTGCTAACAAGTCACGCTTAATATTTTCCGTTAAGATTAACTCACTGCATGATTGTTCTCTCTTTTCTTCATCCTTTGCACGACTAATCAGAAGATCGATCTTGCGGTGTTGGACAATTTGACTGCGGCAATGGACTTTGCATGCCTGACTATATACGATGTAACGGATTTGCAGATTGCCCGACGGGAGTCGATGAATGGCAATGCCGTAATCTATGTTTCCTGTTTTTTTTCTGTTTAATTTCTCACTTACTTTTGTTGCCAATGTAAATTATTCAAAGGCAGCTGCAAATCTTTCAAGAAAACCGTTAACTTTTTCTGTTCAAATGTCTGCTGAACTGAGAATTAAGTCATTTTCCCGCACGTTCTTTTAGCGTGCGATCCTCCGAAACACCAGTGCGGCTTGCTTTGCTTGGAGTCCTCTGCGGTATGTGATGGACGCCGGGATTGTGCCGACGGTTCCGACGAGTCGAATTGCCGTAAGTTGTTTCCGATTTTGCCTTCTTGTTTTGTTACTTATTCTTTATATGGCGTTCAGAGGTATTCACCTCGTTTGTTGCTCAATGTTAATTGTTCTATTGCTTCTTGCTGTCTATGTGTGTTAACTCTTGCGTTTGCATAACGCTGCAGAGAAGCAGCAATGCGACGAAACCGAGTTTACTTGCGCTGATGGCTTGTGTGTCAGTCTCGATCTGAAATGTGACGGCATTCCGGATTGTAATGACGGTAGCGATGAAGAAGACTGTCGTAAGTTAGCGGGCTTTGAATATCCTCGGGTGAAGTGACTTGAATAGTTTTACGACTAATAACATTATCCTTGCGGAAAGAAAAAAAAATGAAATTAATAAAAAATGAAAACAAAATAAGGTAGACCAAAAGTTTCGGTTACACTTTTTAGTTTTCCGATTGTAAGAACTATAAATGTCCCGTTAGCATGTAATGTCCGCAGTAATTTCCGCTATGTGGTGCTGTTTCATTTCGTTAAATCTTTTACTTTTGTATTATTGTAGCACCACTATAGCATGATTCGTTATTTAAGAGAGACTCAAACCTCCAAAATCAACAAGCTTAATTCTCTTTGTCTGTTAAGCTTAGACTTTGAAACCAAAAGCTCCTTTTTAAAACGGCGCAAGCATTTTGGCACCATAAAGCTTTGCGAGCGCGTCTGAAGAGGCGAAAGGCTAGAAAAGTCACTTTACTGTAGGGTTTTCAGCTATTCGATTTTGTTTCAGTTGTTTGTGTTTTACTTATATGTCTTTTGTTGCGCTTGGGTTTTTGTTTTCATATTAGCTTTGCCTTGCGCATCGGGTGAATTCCAATGCGATGTTAGTGAATGCATTGATAATTCCAAGCGCTGTGATGGCCGCATAGATTGTGTCAATGGAGCCGACGAGCGTGATTGTGGTAACTTTTCTGTTGTTGCTTTTTTGTTTTGTATGTTACCGGCACTCTTGCCATTGTTTTCCAAAGGTGGCTGTTTATTGGGTGAACACCCTTGTGATGGCAATAGAACGTGCTTACAACCAAGTCGCCTTTGCGACGGAATCCGCGATTGCAACGACGGATCTGATGAAGCTAACTGTAAACGTACGTTAGATTGTGAAGCGTGTGGTTTCATACATGAGGACGAATCGCTACTCTAAGGTTGCAGCTAACAATAACTTACTTTTTTTCTAGTTGTTTGCGATGCTCGTCGCGAATTTACATGCGGGGACGGAAGTTGCGTCGATATTCGCAGAAAATGTGATGGTTACGCCGACTGCAGAGACCGCACTGACGAAGCCGATTGCCGTAAGCATTTTGGCTTTGAAAAAGCGAAATTGTTTTGTTTGGTGGTTTGCGTTGTTTTGCCAACTAAAATTCTCCATTGCTTGTGTTTGGGAAACTAATTTCCGGCAGCCTTTCTTGCTGAATAGTTTCCATCTGAAGTCAAAACGGTACCAATAGGATAAAGATTGTGTCGTATTATGCACAGAATTCACATTTATGTATGCAATTTTAGAGCAAAAGTTTGCATAAAATTGCCTACAGGCCGTTACGAAAATACTGCTTCGACGGAAATTTGTTCGCATCTATTTTCGTGCGTTTAATCACAGTTTTGAAGCGAGCACTTCCAAGTAAGTTTCGTTTCCTGGAATGTGCTGTGCCTACTTTTTTTGGTCCGTTTTACTTCAGTTCTGGTGACAATTTCTACTTCTACCAAGCTTACTAACCAATCTTGGCTTTCACTACTTGTGGGTCATCTTCCAGTGGTGTCAGGGAAATCTTGGTTGTGCCCGCCCCACCAATTTGCTTGTGATTTGGGTCGTTGTGTGGATCTGGTCCGTCGTTGCGACCACTTCTACGACTGTGCCGATTTTACCGATGAAGAAAACTGCACAGGTTTCCGTAACACCCTCTTTCTTTGTTCGGTGTCCTTTCTCTCTCACGCTTCATGGGCACGTCCGTGTAACGCTTTTTGACTATGCTAGAGCATGTTAATGGTAAACCAACAATGCTCCTCACCGATGCTATAGCTGCTGTTCTTCTTTTCAATCAAAGCGTGTCGCGGTGACCAGTTCCGTTGTGGAGGTGGACAATGCATTGACGGAGTCCGACGGTGCGACCGCAACTACGACTGCCCTGATGCAAGTGACGAACAAGGCTGCCGTAAGTACTTCACCTTTTACCTCCGTTCTGTTTACACTTTACGAGTAGGTGTCATAAGAACAAGTGAGACATTTCTCTTTTTTGCTTTCTTACATGGTACATACCAGCCCAGCCACCGATTTTGTGTCCATTGGGTCAATTCAAGTGCGCCAACGAGGAGAAGTGTATCTTGAAGAACCTGGTGTGCGACAACAGACAGGACTGCAACGACGGATCGGACGAAGCTAACTGCGGTAAGTAATTTTTGCGATTCGCAGAGTGAGAGGAAGGGTTCACTGGTAGGCGGACACAACCAAATCGAGACAAAGAGAATCAGCTGTAGGAAGAAAAAATGTTAAAATTGGCATTTCTCTGGTACTTACTGTAAAAAGATCGGCGTTCATGCGGACGAGGCGAGTTCCGCTGCGAAGACGGGCCGTGTATTCCACTCGAGTGGCGATGCGATGGCAAAGTGGATTGTCCCGAAACGAGTGATGAGCTCGACTGTCGTAAGTCTGACGTGAATCGTGTGCAACGTATTGTAAAATGCAGAAAAACTAGTTTTCTGAGAGGACTTGACGTTTGGTAGTTTTTGTGGTTCAGCTACGCTGGAACCTGGATGCATTTCAACTAATAAAACAAACACACCGAGTGCGTTTTAGGTTAACTAATATTTTCCTCCATACTCTTTATTCACGTGAGCTGAACACCATTAAATTGATTTACTCTTTTCTGTTTAAACAGCATCATCACCAGAGGGCTTGCAGTTGAAGACCTACCCTGACGAACAAACCATCAAACAAGGTACGGAAGTCCCCAAAATATCACGCTGTTAATAAAAACTCACAGTAATAATCTTAATTTTTCATTGCTACAATGGATCAGTGGTCGCTGGTAAAAATAACTACTTACTTACCATTGTTTTACTGATCCTCACCCCTCCCCCTTTTTTGTCGCGTTTGGAGTTTTCAAGTTTGCTCACGACTAGAATTAATAGGATCTATAAATTATAACACGAAAAATGTAAAATTGCTTTTATGGCTCGAATTCACTTACATTATTTTTCGACGTTTCTGTACCCTAATGAAAATTTTCTCTGCGTATTATAGGACGTGAGGTCGTCTTCCAGTGTCGTGATGAAGGACCAATCCGCGCTCCTGTGCGTTGGGTACGTGGATCCAGCCTTTCTTTGCCGCCTGGCGCGCGTACCACGAACGGTCGTTTGGAAATGCCCAATATTCAGGTTTGTAAACCACCGATTGTAAAAATGGCAAAAACTACGAAAGGAGCTGGACGAATATTTTTGAACGATTTTTCTTTAGCCCGAACATGGCGGAACTTACGTATGCGAAGCTGTTGGCTATCCTCCAAGCACTCCAGGCTCTCGAGTTTCTGTATACCTCCGCGTTGAGCCATGTAAGCTATCTAGCCCCTTTTTTCTTAAAAAATATTCTGGAAAAAAAACAAATAGTGTGGACGCAATACCTAAAGTCTATGTCGTTCCAAAAGCTTCAATACTTTCTTGTTTACCACAAGCTGCCGGATTTAAAAATTTACCCAACGCTCTATGGAGCAAGTTGGATCTCGAGGCGGCTCTATTCCCCTCGGATCACGGCTCCAATCCAGTCTACGATGCACTTTACGGGTTGTCGCCCTCAGGTAGTCTACAGGTTTCCAGGTGTTGGCCCTGGAGCGGGCTGCAGTCGAAATTTTTGGTTTTCTTTTACATTTTGTGTTTTGGTCGTGTTTTCTTTTCGTTACGTTTTTCGTATAGATGTTTCCTTTTTATCTAGATGTTCCCTTTTTTAGTGTCCAAATCGTTGTGGAATTGCGGGTTTGCGTTACCTTGCTAATGAAAACTTTTTGCATTATGTTGCAGTCGTTGAACCGACGACAAGACCACCTTCGGCTTGTGGTCTGGACGAAGCCACTTGCATGAACGGCGAGTGTGTGTCCAAGGCGTTTATTTGCAATGGCCAATTTGATTGCTCGGATGGTTCCGACGAAATGCGCTGTGGAAATTACACAGGCTGCGAGCCTAACGAGTACCAATGCGATAACCGACGTTGCATCCTTAAGACCTGGCGTTGCGATGGAGACGATGACTGCGGAGATAATTCGGACGAAAAATACTGCGAGCCTAGTCCACCAGGTTAGACAAGCTACAACTCACTATTATGTGTCCTTACTTTTGAGAGATTCAGAATCGAGGAGACCTATTTGTGTATTTTGCTGAGGAGGCTTAGGTTGCACCATCAGACAGACTTCCGTCGTTCGCACTTGCGACGTACCCTAAAAATCCTTGATGAGGATTATTGCTTGCCAGTAGTGATAAAGTAATGATAAAGTCGAATTGTAGGAACGTATTACTAGCTGAAGTTATAGCTTTCAAGTAAACAGTGAACAGATACACTACTACTTGGAGTTAAGACTAATCAAGACTATGAAACCATTTTGCAGCTTTTAGTGTTCAGCTGATGTATATACAATACACAAATCGGTTTCTTGAATGTCATATCATTGTCTAGGTTCACCTTGTCGCCACGACGAGTTCCAGTGCAACACGCAGAACCAGTGCATTCCCAAGTCCTTCCATTGTGACATGCAGATCGATTGCCAAGACCGTTCTGACGAAATTGGATGCTGTAAGAGACTATTTGCGCCAATCTCATATCGTTGCTTCGTCGTAATCTCATATCCACACACTAATAAAATATAAATGAATTGGGTTTCCTTCGCTAGCGTCGCCTTCGATCGTCGTGCCTCCGCCACCCATGATTATGGTCATCGAAGGAGAAATTTGGACCATTAGCTGTACCACAGTGGGTATTCCGACTCCCGAAATCGTCTGGCGCTTGAACTGGGGTCACATTCCACCAAAATGTACCACCACAAGCATCAATGGTGTCGGTGTCTTGACTTGCCCCGATGCCCGGGATGTTGACCAAGGCGCTTACAGTTGCGAAGCTATCAATGGCAAAGTGTCCACGTTCGCCATCCCTGACACGATCCTCGTTGTCAAGCAAGGAGAAGCGCCCGTCTGCCAAGCCGGTGAATTTAACTCCCAGGCCGCCAGCCGCGCTGAGTGCTTGAACTGCTTCTGCTTTGGAATTACCAACGAGTGCAGTTCGAGCCGTCTTTGTATCACGCAAGTATGACACATCTTGCACGTTAACCGTAGCTTTAAAAATCCACGTTTCTTACTCTTACGTATTGTATTTTTGTGTTGTAGCTGCCACCTCCCAGAGACCAGTTCCAGATTATTGCCATTCCTGCAGAAGCCACACAAGGACGGGCATCCGTACAAAGCCGCAAGACGATTTTGGCGCAGAGTTATTTAAGGTCGACTCGTTCTGGAAACGGATTCCAAGTAAGCCGTGATTTGATTCGTTATTTTCTTTCTACTTCCAAGGAAAAAGATGGGTTCGAGGTGCATCATCATTCCATATGCAAGTAGTAATCTTGATTTCTTGCGAAGGTGGTCGCCAGGGATAGGAGCCAATTGGGAGCTTCAGCTGACCAACTTGTGTACTTCAACATGCCATCGTCCCATCGTGGTAACCAACTTAAGTCGTATGGCGGTTATCTGCGTTATAACTTGGAGTTCCGCGGTACTGGCCGCTCTAACAACAATGCTGACGTCATTCTTTCGGTAAACCCCAGTTAAGAATTTAAAATCCAGTCTAGATGCACAGTAATATGTGACTTCCTTTGTAAGTCTTAGTTGTTAAAGTAGGAACGCTTAGTATTTACGATTCCTTTGTTTTAAGAAACTGACGTATGAAACTATCTGTATTTCCCTCCTCCATTAAGGGTAACGGTATGACTTTGTTGCACATCGCACGCCCTGTGCCATCGGCCAATACCAACAATGCCATGACAGTACGTTTCTGGCAAGGCGAGTGGTACAAGCGTGTAAGTGGCCGCCCTGGAGGTGATATTCCGATCCAAGCAGAAGAAGCCGCCACGAGAGAAGAAATCATGTTGGCTTTACAAAACATCGACCATCTTTTGATCAAGTAAGATCGATCTGCTATTTCGATGCTAACAATTGGCGATTGATGGTGCATTTCTCGCATTGCAGAGCTTCTTACCTCGATGGACCTTCTCTTGATACGTCCGTATTGAACGTACGAATGGACACGGCTGTTGAAGCTTCCAGTTGCCCACAAGGCCAAGCCGTGTTGGTCGAAGAATGTCGTTGCCCGCAAGGATATACCGGACTTTCTTGTGATGTAAGCCTGAATCCCATTAAATTCATAAAATTCTTCTTAATATGTATTGACACTTAAATTCTTCTTAATATGTATTGACACTTAAATCTAAACTTTTTAATATAGGACTGCGCACCCGGATACACCCGTATCACTTCCGGCCCTTGGCTTGGACGCTGCGAACGCGCGCCAGTTGTGTGCCCTGATGGTCAATATGGCGATACAGGCAGAGGTATTCCTTGTCAACCTTGCCCGTGCCCCAGTACCTCGTAAGTC
Source organism: Triops cancriformis (assembly GCA_020615345.1). Taxonomy (NCBI): domain Eukaryota; kingdom Metazoa; phylum Arthropoda; class Branchiopoda; order Notostraca; family Triopsidae; genus Triops; species Triops cancriformis. The sequence continues at coordinate 24,824 of JAHZNP010000325.1, forward strand.
TAGGCGATCAGCGTATTGCTACTAATAAAAGATAAACATCGAATTTTGCCATTCTCTACAGTTCTGGCCGCTCATGTTTCCTGGACACTGACGGTCAAGTCACGTGTAACTGCCCCTCTTGCTACACAGGACGTCGTTGCGAACGTTGCGATCTTGCCAATGGTTGTGTTGGAAACGCTTTGGACGGAACCGGCTGTAATCGAAGTAGGTTACCTGTTTTAATTATTTCCCAGTCTCGGTAACCATAAAAGTTATTGTCGCGTTGAAAGATTAAAGAGGAAAGCTTAAAGGAACACCATTAGAATAAATAAAGGTTTTACGGTAGGTGCCTTTATTCCATTGTAATGACACATTTTTTGCCTGAAGTTTAATTGCACATCGTATGCTTGAAACATGTAATGAAATTTGTGGGGTCAATCTGGCGTGGCTGGAAAGTAGATTGCGATCCCAAGCGTGGTTTTACTTGTAAAAATGGGCAGTGCATTCAACGCTGTAAGGTGTGTAACCGTCGTGCAGACTGTAGTGACGGCAGCGATGAAGATCCGCGTTTATGTCAAGGTAAAATCTTCCGAGATTTGGCCAAGAGCAAAAGGCAAGAGAATACCTGCACGCTCGTTTATTTGTTAAACGCTGAAGCCGATGTGACAGTCTTGGTCCAATACCAGCAGTTGCTTTATACATTGATTATTTCTTCGTGGCCTGGCCTATCTGTAAGGGTATTTTGGAATTCGTGCTTAATTTGCCTGGATCGATCCGAAATATTTTGCTGTGCTTTTTTCATAGCAATCTGACTTTTGAAAGTTTACCATAGTGCTTATTGCGTATATCTCTAAAGATATGTCGGTTTGAATGGCTTTCGAAGCTTTTTACTAATCCGTAGTAATTTTCTCCCCTTGTAATGTGATATTAACACAAGGACCCGATCCGTACTGTGATCCTGAAACTAGTTTTAGTTGCGCTGATGGCGACTGCATCCCCAAGTGTAACGTCTGTGACGGGCTCGTTCACTGTCGTGACAGAAGTGACGAGGCCTTTTGCCAAGGTAAACTTTAAGAAAAGGAATGCGAATAGGGTGTGGATGTAACTTCCTCAGCAACATGGAAGTGAAATTCCACTCAGCTTTTAGCATTGTAATGGAGCATGGCTGTCTTACTAATACGTGACGGGATGTTGCAATTTTCTCCCGCAACAATGGCTAGGACCAAATCCTGCTTGTGACTACAGATATACTATGCCTTGTGCAGACGGTAGCTGCGTTTCGATTTGCAAGCGCTGTGACGGAATTAACGACTGTAGAGATGGCCGTGATGAATTGTATTGCACAGGTAGACAAAGGCCCGTAACCTCTAACTAAGTACGCAGTGCGTTGCTTTCAATAGGTCTAATCTCCGTAGTGACTCGGAATGAGCATGGCTTCGTTCGTTCTATTTTCATTTGTGTATCTTACGATCAAAGCTTGAATCCAACAAGTTCCTGGTTACTTTTAACACCCTCTACTTGGGCTTAGATACAACGCCTCGCCCGACTAATCCTACTCGGCCTGCATGCACGGGTTTCTTGTGCGGGAACGGTAAATGCATTCCTAGATGCAAACGCTGCAATGGAAAGCGGGATTGCAATGATGATACAGATGAGTACGATTGCCCAGGTAAAATTCTACCGGTCTGAACAGTACCGGCCCTGTCGCAGTGTTGTCAGGCTTATGTGGAAATAAAAAAAGGGCCAAGTCACCTCAACTTTCCGTTCAATCCTTTATCCGTAAGAGGGTAAGGAACCGGACTCCGTCTCTCAAGCTTCGTTAGTCACTCGCGTTTAACCTTGCTTCTTCCATTATTCATTGTAAAAAGAGGAAATTATGACCTGTGTGCGTATACTCGTACGTTGTACATGCAGACATACAACAATGACTTTGTAGAGTTGCGTGTCGTGAACTGCGCTCGGGAAACATTGGGATTTTTTTTATAGCTTGAGTTAAGTTCGCTTGAAGTTTTGTGGTTGGTATATTTATTTTTTTGTTTTTGTTCTATATTTTGGGATGGTGATTGGACTTGTGTTAACCCATTCTTTCTTTGGTTAATTTTCATTATGGAATGCAGATTGTAATCCTCTAACGCAGTTCACATGCGCGTCTGGTATTTGCGTCAGTAAGCAACGAGTTTGTGACGGTCGCGTCGACTGCATTAATGGTCTCGATGAGCAGAATTGCAGAGGTACCGGCACGTATTTCGATTCTTTTGCATACCCTTTTTCGAGTAAATACCAAACCCTGACATTTTATAGAGAAGTGTAACGAAGACTTTCAGTTCCAATGCACGGACGGTACCTGCATTGACCGCAGATTACTTTGTGATGGACGTAATGACTGCGCTGATCGCAGTGACGAAACTCGCTGTTCATGTAAAAGTTGCTAATGCTTTGCACGGCCTTTAAATCTCACGTCTTTCCTCTGTAGCTAAGTGTGATTTAAATAATGAGTTCCAATGCAATGAGGGGTCGTGTATCGACAGGCGACGAGTCTGCGACCGCCGTTCGGACTGTCCGGATGGCAGTGACGAAGCCAACTGTCCATGTAACTTTCTTTCATCCCCTTTTTCTCAACCTAATTTGGTTTTCCATGCATGGTTTTTACCCCTCTGCTTTGTAGCCTCTTGCAGCACTTACGAATTCCAATGCAGCGATGGTACTTGCATTGACGCTCGCTTAACCTGCAACCGACGCAATGACTGTCCGGATGGCAGCGATGAAAATCGCTGTCCACCTCGTAAAATTTTATTTTCCAATCTTTTGCATCCATTTTGACATTGAGCTCCTCTTTCAGCTGCTTGTGATGCTAACTATGAGTTTACTTGCGGTGATGGTTCATGCATTGACCTACGGCTGGTATGCAATCGCCGTAGTGACTGTACCGATGGTAGCGACGAAGACCGTTGTCGACGTAATAGCCCTCTACTTTTCGCGGTCTGTGCTCTGTTATCGCTCTGATTTCTTTCTTTAGCTGCCTGTGACGAAAATACTGAGTTTCAATGCGGAGACGGATCTTGTATTGATAGACGTTTACTTTGCAACCGGCAGAATGACTGCGCTGACGGCAGCGATGAAAATCGCTGTACACCTCGTAAATTTCGTTTTCCAATCTTTTGCATCCATTTTGACATTGAGCTTCTCTTTTAGCTACTTGTGATACTAACTATGAGTTTACTTGCGGTGATGGTTCATGCATTGATCGACGGCTGGTATGCAATCGCCGTAGTGACTGTACTGATGGTAGCGACGAAGATCGTTGTCGACGTAATAGGCCTCAACTTTTCGCGGTGTATGCTCTCTTATCGCTCTAATTTCTTCCTTTAGCTACCTGTGACGAAAGTACTGAGTTTCAATGCGGAGACGGATCTTGTATTGATAGACGTTTACTTTGCAACCGGCAGAATGACTGCGCTGACGGCAGCGATGAATCTCGCTGTGCTCGTAATTTTGTCTAATATTCTGAGTTAACATATTGTGCACGTTTTCTTGACTTTCCAATCTCTAGCTGCATGTGATGTAAACTATGAATTTCAATGCGGGGACGGGTCTTGTATTGACAGAAGGTTAGTATGTAATAGACAAAGGGACTGCTCGGACGGCAGCGACGAAGATCGCTGTCCTTCAGGTAACTTTTCACGGGACGCTATGCTATTCTCGCAGCTTGAAATTTTGCATGTATTTGACCTCAGATTGCGATGCGGAGTCTGAATTTCAGTGTTGGGACGGTACTTGCATGAACGAAAACAGACGTTGCGACGGTCGGAGAGACTGTCCAGACGGCAGTGACGAAGTTGATTGCGCTAGAATAGGTATTTAAGACCCCAATACCGAAAAGAAACTGCTTTTCCTGTTCTGGGAGCATGGTTTGGGTTTTCTTTGAGTTTGGTTGCGTGTTGTAGATATTGATTATCAAAAGAGGCACGTTGTTACTTTTAGTTTGCGATCCTTTGACCCAATTTATTTGTGATGGGCGTTGCATGGATCTTCGCCGCCGTTGCGACGGATGGTTTGATTGTACAGACCGCTCTGACGAGGAAAATTGTGCTCCCAAGCCAGGTATCCAGTGAAAGTCCGTCAACTGAAAACGTGTTCGTCGTGTCCCAGTGTCTGCGATTTAGTGTCATTGCTTCTGTTTCGGAGGATTTTCGTGGGTCTTTAGCTTGTTTGGGCTCATTTGAATGACCGTATTTTCCTTTCTTTTTTGTCTTGTAGGTATTTGCAGTAGCGAAGGTACCGAAACTTCAGCCAACGGTGTCTGCACTTGCAAGGTACTATGCTAGTTTTTCTTCTATTCACCATTTTGAAACGAATCTCACTTGTGAACCAAATCAGTCGCTTTTTCAATTCAATTCAACAGTTTCAATTCAACCAAATTGTTAACCAATCAAGTCTTTCCGCAAATAAACTAACAATGTCTTTGTCTCCTGCTAATCCTCTTTGGGATATTTTGCGTAAGTTAATTCAAGCTGCAACATGGAAGCCAAGGAGTTTGTGTTTTTCAACTTGCTGTTCTTAATAGGAATTGGCTACTGGACCTCGTTGTGACCAATGTAAGCCAAACTCGTTCTATTTGAATAATATTTCGCCTTCCGGATGCGTCAACTGCTTCTGTATGGGCATTACGCAACAATGCTCGAGCTCAAACTGGTATCGACAACAAGTAAGACGACTGGAAGATTTTCTCCAATATTGCTCAAATTTGTAATGCGCTCCAAACCACGACAATATCTGACAGTTGCACTCATTAATCCGGAATAATTTATAGGAACGAGCTGTATTCACCACAGACAACTTGGGCTTTGCCATCTCCGACGCCAACTTCCGTGAAAACGTGACTGACCGTTTGCAGGTGAACCCCGGAACCAGGGAACTCCTTTACCGCGATTTTGGACGTCACGGTTCGGAAGTTTACTATTGGAGGGTGCCTGCTCGTTTCTTAGGAGACAAAGTTTCCTCCTACGGTGGATTCCTCAATTACTCAGTTCGATATATCCCCAGTCCCGGCGGTCAAACGTCGCGAAATAACGCGCCCGACGTTGAAATTCACGGTAATGCTATCCGACTGTGGTATCACCGTCAGGAACCTGTCGAGCCCAACCGCTCCGTCTATGTGTCTGTACCCATTTGGGAACAAAACTGGCAACGACAAGACGGCCAACTGGCCAACCGAGAACACTTGCTTATGGCCCTGGCCGATTTGGACTACATGTTAATCAAAGCCACCTACACCACTCGCACTGCTGAAGCTGCGTAAGCCATCTCCTTATTTTACGCGTAAATTTGACAAACGGCGAAATATTTTTGAAAGCCAAGTTTACATCTTATATTTCTTGACTAGGATATATTTGTAGTGCAACAGTACTCTATAATAGGGCTGGCAACGGCTCATCTTGGGATTTCGGCTTAAGAGTAAAGATATATAGAGAAAATATGCCTGTGTTAAGCTGTGTTACAGAAACACAGAACGCTAACTAGGGGTCAATAGAAGTGGTTCCAGCGCATAAAGGGTTTTGGCCAGCCCTTTTCTCTCAGGGGGATTAGCCCCGAGTTTTGAGAAGGTCACCAAAGTTTCACAAGGAAAGTGCTGATGTTCCATTCATACATATCTTTACTTTATACCGAAATCCCAAGATGAGCCGTTGCCAGCCCTACTCTATAAAAAAGCCTTCCAGAACTTGTTCTTATGTAGTTAACAAATTGAAACACATGTCGTACTTGGATTCTTTTACAGATTGTCCGAAGTCACAATGGATTACGCTGAAGACCGCAATACTGGCCAAAGCCGAGCTCTGGCTGTGGAGCACTGCGCATGCCCACGCGGATACCGCGGGCTTTCTTGCGAGGATTGCGATGTTGGTTACACTCGTTCAGCCGACGGCTTGTATTTGGGTTTATGCGAACCGTGCAACTGCAATGGCCACTCAGACGAATGTGATCCTGAAACTGGAGTCTGCTTGGTAATATCGGATCTCACCAATCTTTTGAATTGTCTTTCGTACTCACTTCGTGGAATAGAACTGTCGGGACCACGCTGTCGGCGACTACTGCGAACGCTGTGAAGCCGGTTACGAAGGTGATGCAACGCAAGGAACTCCCAGCGATTGCCAGTCTCACACGCCAGGATGCAAGTGTGACACACGTGGCAGCCAATCGGCCAACTGTCTTGATGGAAGACAGTGTCTCTGCAAAGTAATTATTCGTCGATAAAAGTTCTTCCTAGCATTTAAACCCGCATCGCTTGTTGCCCAGGCTAACGCGGAAGGAGAAAACTGTGATCGTTGCCGTGAAGGCACTTTCGGTCTGATGGCCCAAAACTCACAAGGATGTTTGTCTTGCTATTGCTCTGGAGTAAGCCAAGCTTGTTCGTCGGCTAACTTGTACCGCACACAAATTCCCATGCAGATCGTAGACGCAAGTCATGGTTTCAAACTAACTGACAGGTGAGATTAAAATTACATTGGTGATTTTTTGGTCGTTAGGCTACTAGTTTCAATGTTGTCTTCTTTTCTGTCGGCTTAGTTATCGAAGTAACGTTGTTTCGACTGGTTTAACGGTTGATGCAGCTCAAAACATCATCACGTATTCCCCCCCTGGAGGTCGCTCGTTTGGCACTTTGTATTGGTCCTTGCCTACCATCTTTACTGGCAACAAAGTGAGAATTCCCAATTCTAAGGAAATTTCTCGTCGTTGGAGCATTTTATTTCATTTATTCACCCTCGTTTAGGTTACGTCTTATGGTGGCAGGTTATCAGTAACGCAAAGCTATCAAGCTGATGGACGTGGCCAGCCCTTGACAGACAAGGATGTTCTTTTGATTGGAAACGGGGTCACCTTGTTCTTCGTCAATCCCAACGCTATTCAATCAAGCCAAACTGTGGTAAGTAACGCATTTCCTTTAAGCTTGGGTAAAATGCTGCAGCGGTAGTACAGATCAGTACTAAAAGACGTCACCTCGCCGAGCAAACACAGGGAAATTGCCGAAAAGCTTCAAATCGGATGATTTCGTGCGGAGTTTCTTGCCGCTGTTTGATTTCGTGAAAGCGAGAGAAGCAAGCGACGATTCGTTCATCATACGATACTGTCCTAAAAGATACTATTTACTGCCACCGATGAGATTCAAACTCACGATCTCCTGCTTACTAGGCAGGCGCTTTAACCAACTAAGCCACGGCGGCTAGTGGTGAAAGTTGCAGGAAAGCTCCAGAATTTCTAAACACTTTTGCGTGAGTAGGTGAAAGTCACCGAAAAATTACGTAACCCAGGTGTAAGCTACCCGGAAAACAAAGAAATAAAGACTCATTTTTTATAATTATTTTTGTAAGTAGATAGAAATGAGAAATCCATGGAAGAAACGAATTAAGGCTAGTTTAAAGTTGGTTTTTGTTTGATGACAATTCGAGAAAAAGTGGTTCAAGTTGTTCACTTGGTATTAAAAAGTAGCTGTGCCACCGATGAGATTCGAACTCACGATCTCCTGCTTACTAGGCAGGCGCTTTAACCAACTAAGCCACGGCGGCTGGTTGTTTAAGCCAAATTTTTTAAAGGTGGCAGGGTGATTACATGTAGTAGGGTACTCATTGAAGGATACACATGCCAAACTCCACTGTTCTAACTATTAATACGTGGCACTGGCAGGAGCGGTGTCCGACTTCATGTCGGGCCTGAATTCCGTTTTTATTAAATTAGTACTCCTAATGGCTCTACTGAACCTCGCGATCGAATACTTGGAATTGCTTTTTACCTTTCTTGTTGAAATTTGACTCGCTTTTACGAAGAACTTTTTAAAGAAAATCTCACGGTGTGCACTAGGTATCACAATCCGAAACTTTACTGTGGAGATTGTTAGTGAAATATTGAGTAATTTTGGCGAAATCGCTGATGCCGTTTAGCATGCGATTCCCCTATTCCACCAATAGGTTCACGTAGCCTTAACTTGTCCTTTTTTACGAGGTCTATATTTTGCACAGGATAATAGAAAATCAAGGTGGCGAGCTTGCTAAATAGAGAACTTTTCAATGCTTGCGGTCATTTGCGGAAATTATAACTAGGATAGTTGGTATTAAGGAAATACTTCGGGATAATAACAATTAACATATGAATCCTTATACAGCAACCAGTGAATTTTTAGTGTGACCTCTCGGAAAGAAAGGGGGATTGTGCTAAATGACCAAGATAATTCGGGCAGTGTGACCGCACACATTGAAAGGCATCGGACTTGTCTGCTTTTAAAATGGGCGTTAAATCAGTTGTGAAGGCTTTAAAAACCATTCAAATTGATAGTGAGAGGATCTATTACAGGTTTCAAATGAGTGACAATGAAAAACTAATGCTTGGAATGATGAGAAAGTTCCATCGAGGAGATTCGAACTCCCGATCTCCTGCTTACTAGGCAGGCGCTTTAACCAACTAAGCCACGGCGGCTGACGGTCGGGCCGGCCGAAGTAGCAACTAGACCATTTTTTAAATGGAACCTCAGATTATTTAGGGTGTTTACTCCAAGGGTATAAGGACATAAAGGTCTACGTACGTGTAATGATTAGAGGATGGCAATACTCTACAAATGACAACATGCAGTAATTGTAGTGATATAGGCCACACTATTGTTTAATGCGAATAATGGATGTTTGTGCTAGTATGCAGAAAGGATTTATATCGTTGCTTTTAGGGTTTGGATGCTGAATGCATTATTCCTTTTTTAATTTTGTAAGAATTTTTTTAGTTTGTAACCTTCGGTAAGGTAGCGGTTCGAAGCAATTCTGTACCTCAAGCAAAAACTCTTACATCATTACTTATAAAAAGAAATGCATAGTGAAAAAAGTATTTAAAACGAAAACTTGTGTTTGAAATTTGTACTGTTTCTAAGTGGTCATCACTATTTATCAGTTTACAATTTATCAACTCTCGCTCCGCCTACGCTGGCTAGTTCGTGATAATTAGGCCCATATTGACGTGGCATATTGTAACGACCAATTCTTGAATTTTCCCTTTTAAAAAAATCAGCTATGCGATAGCTTGCTCTATTGGAGAGAAAACTATGCTCAATCCTCAGAAAGTTCCAGAATTGTTCGTTTACTTTCTAGACGACCAAACTGACTCGAAAGCAGCTAGTTTGCTAAAAATCGTAAAACTCAATGCCCGTTCAGTACTCGCACCTTTTTCGTGTACGAAAAATTTTACATATAAAACAACCCTTAAAAAACTTCAAATAAAGAGAAGCACTCTCAGCAACAAAGTGGGGTCGGGTAAAAGGAAGTTTGCCACCGATGAGATTCGAACTCACGATCTCCTGCTTACTAGGCAGGCGCTTTAACCAACTAAGCCACGGCGGCTGGCTTAAGGCGGCTTCAGATGTTGGTAGTAATTTTTTAAGAGGGTATCTCGTAAGAATTTGAAAGTAAGCAGGTATTAGAATGACTTCGAATACTGTAACCGTCCTCGGTGCATGGTGTAATACGAGGGCATTAATTTGCAATTGGTATTTTCCTTTAATACAAGGAGGGTGTTTACAAGTACATTACACGATGGCACGTCTGCCACTGTCTCCTCTTGCAATCTTAATTAGGAAAGGACTCTGTGGCCTCCGTTCTGGAATTTGGCAAGTTTCGCCAGCTTTGTAGCATTGAACAATAAACGTATAAGAAGAAAACAATGGAGAGTAAAAGAACTAGGCTATTCAAAAGTCTTCTAAGAATCTTGTTGCTTCGAAACCGGAGGTAGGAAAGGCAGATAGACGTTTTCCGCCTGTTTTCAAAAAATTTTGAGTCGAAATTACATATGTATTGGATTGAGATTTTTTAGAGAAGTAGGCTGAGGCACTCCAAACTTTCCGTGAATTGTGTCAGCCATTAATGAATCAAGTGTTCCTCCACACACTTTGAGTGCTGGGTGCCAACTCGAAGCCAAATTTGTGTCTCCGTTAGGAGTCAGATTAGATTTTATGTTGATGTTTTAAATGTTTGAGCCGCAGGTTTAATTAAACACTTTCTTATATTCCTAGACCTACACGGTACCCTTGAGGGAATCCGGATGGCGTCGACTGGATGGACCTGGCAGTGTAGGAGCTCCTGCTTCTCGCTACGACATGATGTTGGTCTTGTCGAACCTCGAAGCCATTTTGATCCGCGCCACTTACAGCTCTAGCATGTCCGCTACTTCCCTGTCCAACGTTATTATGGATACTGCCGTACCCCAGTATACCGGTCAAGAACAACCACGAGATGTCGAACAGTGCCGTTGTCCTTCGGGATATCGCGGTTACTCTTGCGAAGTACGAATCACATTCTTTTCTGTTACGTAATATAATGTAAGAATGAATGCAAATATCGTATTAGGACTGTGAGCGAGGTTATTACCGCGATCGTAGCGACCGATCCAATCCAGCTGGTGTCTGCCGTCGCTGCCCTTGTGGGGGCAATGAGGAGTCCTGCTACCAGACTGCTGATCTTCGTTCCGTCACTTGTGTCTGCTTGCCCGGATTCAGTGGCCGCACCTGCTCACCAAGTAAGTCCAAGGTCCTCATATTCCTACCAGTTTTTTCAATAAATAGAGATTGTAACCCCGTACTAATTCATTGATAAAAGTGGAGAAAACAAAGCCAAAAACTCAAGATGTAAGAGGGAACCTGACTCCCTAACACACTCCTAACAAACCTAACAACCGTAAATCCCTTATCTACCATACGCTCTTTAAAAGGTCTTGGAAGAACGAGACTGATATCTTTCAAGCTCTTGACCGTGCTTAAGGCTTGTTAATCTAATAGCGAATTCAGTTGGTCAACCTGGGGCTGCACTTTCCGAACTGGTTGCAAATGTTGTCTTCAGTTGGGCTGAATTGTCCCATTGAGTCCAACAGGCGTGACGTCACAGGGCGAAAGAACTGAGTTCCCAGTGCGCGCACTGCCAACTGAATTCGCTATAACCAAAGAGGAGCTGACAGCTTTTACAAGCTCTTCATGCGGCTTTCAATTGCTTACCTCTTCGTCGTTTCTCTCGAAATCTTTTTCTAATCCACTAGCAGGAACGAAGTGGAGCGCTATGTCATTTAGAGCTATGAAACCAAAATTTTGTGCTATCGCGTATTTTAATTGATACGCGAACTTTTTTCTCTAAACATCTTCGGCTTTTTTCTGAAAGCACAATTAAGGGACGTGTTCGTTTTTTTTCTTAAAAATTTGGGGATGTATTATTTGTTCGTCGTTTCAAAGCATTGGGCTCTTGGGTTATTTGTATATATGTGATGCGTCTTAATGCCGAATTCAGATCAGCCACCTTCCGGGTTGAAGATGGAGTTTTACCCGTCGCCCACTGTTCGCGCGCGGATCAATGAAACCGTCAAATTTGTCTGCGGCTACAATACTCAGGAGCTCTTGACGATACACTTGGAAATCTCCAGCGTTCCGGATGATGATAGTGGTGTCGCGAACTTACAGACGGCTTCACCAGCTGCACTGACCGAGCCGTATGAATCTTCGTTAAGACCATACGGATTCGGTCAGAAACGCGTGTCAACCATTCCCATTCATCCGAATGTTCGACGCGTGTCATGCGAGCTGCGTAGAGCCGGTGTCACGGTAGCTAAGATGAGCACCCAAATTCTAACAGGTTCCTACTTCTCTCCATACCACGGTGTGTCCTTTGCTGCTCGTCCCCGTCCATCGCGCGTCGTACACGCCGCGTTGTTTCTAGGTTGCTTTCACGCCATTATCATCAAATGTGAAGTTACTCACTCTTATCCCTTTGTCCACGCTACCTTTTTCTCCAGTGGGAATGTATTTGCGTTCGAAGGTCTCTACATGTCAGGGCTTTGTGTTCGTCGTCGCCTCAGACCGCTTATTGTTGGGTTTATTAGAAAGGAACTTAGTGCACAGTCTAATGAAAATCTTGTATGACTTATTGCAGGTGAAGCTGAAAACTCAGAAGTCACTGTCCCAGAAAAGCCAAGTATCACGGTCACCGTGACTACCTCTCGCATCCAAATCGTAGAAGCTGGCTCGACTGTTCGCTTCCAGTGTTCGGCTAGGTCGTTAATTGGAAGACAGGTAGGAATACTTGTTTAATTTATCTGTGCCTTAATCTAGTCCCATGTTGTCCAATAAAACGATCGTGGAACTTTGTAGTTCGTTGAATAATCTTTACAAAATGTTTTGTCTTTAGGTAACGGTCCGCTGGACGAAGGAAATTGGCGAGTTGCCTAGAGGACGCTCTACCCAAGACCCGACGGTTGGATTGCTGGTGATTACTTCCGTAAACAGTGGCGACGCTGGTGTCTATGTTTGCTCCGCCTTCGATGGTCTGAACACTGTAGTTGAAACTGCTGTCCTGAACGTCGAAGAAGAAACAAGTCCGCGTGCGCCTCAGGTTACCGTCGAACCACGCTTCGTGGACGTCAACTTGGGTCAAACTGTGGACGTCCGTTGCGTAGCGGAAGGCAATCCTCGTCCGACCGTTCAGTGGCTCACGCCCCAAGGCAATCCAGTAGAGTCGCAAGTATTACAATTCACGTCTTCATTCCTTATATAGGGCTGTTTTAAAGTGGTTTGTTTCCTTAGTTTGTAAGTGGATCCCAATTGCGCATCCTTTCGGCCCGCAAGAATGATGAAGGTGAATACATTTGCTCGGCCAGTAACTCCGTGGGCACCAACACGGCTCGCGTCGTCGTCTTCGTGAGATCAACTCCAGCCCCAACACCTGGACAAACGGTGACTGTAACCATCACGCCCCAAGAGTCTGTTTTACGTAAAGGTGAAGCTCTGCGACTCAGTTGCCAAGCTGATGGTCGTGCTGCTGGCTTTAGTAGCAGAGATCAGGTCACTACACGTTGGTCTCGCCTTGAAGGGCCCCTACCTTCCAACGCCGTCCAGTCCGGCAGCTCTTTGGTGATTAACAGCGTCTCAGCTTCCGACTCGGGCATTTACGTTTGCACTGCCGCCTACGCCACTGGCGGTAGCTTCCAGTCACAAGCTCGCGTTACTGTACTAGCACACAGGTATGGACAGGCTGTAAACTGCATACTTTACTTTACTATATTCATCGGTTTATTTTTATTTGTTTTTCGTGTGATTTTCTATTGTCCGTCTATTTTTTTATGAGATTTTCTAAATTTTCCCGTCTATTTTTATTTAGCTACTTTTCTTTCTTTATTCTTATATTTAATTAATTAATTGTTTTGAACTTACCGTAAAAATTTCTTCACAGAGGTCCTCCCACTGTACGCATCGAACCCGACAGGCAGACAATTTCTCAAGGTACGAACGCTGAGCTGCGCTGTCTGGCCACAGGCGATCCTAACCCGACCATCCGCTGGACCAAGTTTGGTGAAAACTTCGGTGCTAACGTATACGTCACTGGTCCCGTCTTGCGCGTCACCAACGCTTTGGTTGACGATCGAGGCATGTACATTTGCACAGCCGAAAACCCCGGTGGCACTGCCCAGGCCTCCGCTATTATTGAAGTTGAACGACGCGAACCACCTGCCGTGGAATTGTACCCACAAGCACGCCAAACGGTCGTACGTGGCGCCAGTGCACTATTCCAATGTCGATACACTGCCGGCATCCCAACTCCTGTTGTAACTTGGACACGCACAGATGGTAGACCCATGTCGCCTAATATCGAGCTTTTGGATTCGGGTGTCATAAGGTAAGTTACTCTCTCATTTTTTTCTTTACCGTTCTTCACTTTTGTTTATGAAGAATTTTGAACTAAGGATTTTCAAGGTTAACCAACATTTCATGTTTCCAGCGCTTAAGCGATTTCGTGTTGCGTTTAGAATAGTTGGGTCATTTATTTGCTTGTTTTATTTGCGTTGCGGTGATTGTTACTTTATTTTTTTAACCTTGATTTAAATTTCAGGTTCAACCGAGTAACTGGCAATGAACGCGGCCAGTATTTGTGCACAGCCGCCAATGATGCAGGCACTACTACTGCCACCTCCTTTTTGGAAATCCAAAGTGCTCCCGAAGTCAAGCTAAGCCCGTCTGGATCCATCCGAGTCAAAATGGGTTCCCGACAACGTTTAGAGTGCCGCGCTGAAGGTGAACCTGCACCCACCGTCTCTTGGAAGCGCTTGCGAACTGGATTCCTTTACGAGTAAGTCTTCTGTTCTTTTTTATCGGGCTCTTTGTGCCTTCGGTCAACGGTAGAAACACCTCCTGTTCATTACTTCGCAGACCAGATTCGTAGGTCACAGGTTGATGTGCGATTAAAGCCCTTGCGTTTGAGAGAAAAAAAGTAGAAAATAATGTGTACGTTTTGTTAATAGCATTTGTTTCTATTTCTAGCGCTTTGGCAACCCCTGTCAGCGAAACTCCACAAGTGGCTGTGTTTGAAATAACCCGCGTGACCCGTGCCGATGAAGGTACTTACAGCTGCACGGCTCGTAACGCGGCTGGAGATACGGAAGAGCGTGTTCAGTTGATCGTGGAAGAAGACGATAGTGATAACGGGATTACTACTGGGGAAGAAAACCAAGGACTCACTGGTACAGTCACATCTGATGTCTTCACGGTGCCTTTGGGTGGAACGGCTGAAATGAGGTGTTACGTATACGGTAAGTTGCATTTTAAGGAAGTTTGAATATAGTTTACAATAAGTAATTGAAAGCCTTTTTGCATTTTAGCTGTGAGTTATCCTTTTTCTGTTCTGATTTCGAAATAGAATAATGATTTTGTGTATCATTTTGACGCAGGCTCCAGCCCTGACTTGTATCTGGATTGGGTCCGTAGCGACGGTGGCAGCATGCCTCTTAAGCGACGCATCAAAGACGGTGTGTTTTACATCGATGATGTTCAGCGCGAAGCAGCTGGAGATTACGATTGCATTGGTGTCAACACGATCAGTGGTCAAGTAGTGTTCCGCGTATCCACACGACTGGAAGTTGTAGGTGAGTGTCGTCAGACAGCAAGTTTTCCGCGAACTCATTTTCTATAGGTTTATTTTTGTGAGAGAAAAAAACTAACCAAACTGAATTAGTACTTGGTGAACTGTCAAGTAAAGTTTTGTGTACATTTTCTGCTCATTTCTGAATATTTCCTCTACTTCATTGCACTCCTTGTACACCTCTGAAGGAGATCCCTGCGCTTTAAATCTGGAAGGTAAAGAAAAAATATAGCATACGCGATTATAAATTATTAAAACACAAAATACGCAAGCTTGCTTGCGTGACTTACAGTACGAAATAACTTATCCATTTTTGTGTTATTTTTCTGGCTGCGCTTTCGATTTTTAGCTCGTACAGGTAATCAAACAATTTTATCCACAACAACACTTTTCTGTTATAAACAATGTATTCATATCGCTCAGGGTGCTCAGCAAATACTTACATCGCAAAATAAATAATTGTTTGTCATATTGGTTCAAAAGAGAATCAGGTACATTACTTGTTCACAACGTCCATGAGAAAATTGATGACTTGAACTTGTTGACTTTCATAATCCAACATGCTCTTATCGCTTGTAGTACCTCCACGCATTACCCTCAACCCCGCCCGCCAAACGGTCCGCCCGGGTGATTTCGTACTCATTACCTGCTCAGCTACTGGTGATCAGCCCATCACAATTGAATGGTCCAAACTAGGACAAGCTTTACCACCTTCAGTCGTGGTCAATAGCGGTCAACTTCAGGTACCTGAACGACGCTTTAAAAAATAAATAAATAAATATGGCTAACATAACCGTTCAAGTCAGACTGTTTCCTAAAGTTGTTGTTTTTTAAGACAGTTTTGTCGAGGGAAACTTAAATATTTCACATAAATTGTAGATAATGTATTATTCTCTACGTTCTTTTGTGCTGAGTAATCGTGAACCTAAACGAGAATTCTGAATTGCATTGTAATATGAACAATTTGTATATAGTTCCGCAGCATTGCTGTGTCTGATGCCGGACGCTATTCATGCGTCGCCAAGAATTCGGTTGGACAAGCGGAAGCCGTAGCGGAAGTCATCGTCAATGGTAAAAGAATAACTTGGTTTTAACTTTTTAAATTTCCTAATACAGCTACCATTTGTGACTATGAGTTTCAACTTTGCATGAAAACAATTATTAATTTGACTTTCATCTAACGCACGCTAACCACGTTCTAAAAGGATCCTTACCCACATACCCCCGTCCTCCCTTCTTTTGGGAGTACGCGGGACCAGGTAATAAAGCATATGCTCTCTGAACGAAATGAACAATGTTCAGCCTTTTCAGCTCGCGCTTAGCTCGTTTTCATGCTTTACATTCCTAGCGCTGTGACAGTCGTACACTACTGGCCATAACAGCCTAGTAGCCGGCGCTTACGTGTTTCTAGTATTCCCATCACTCTCTTATATCCAAATTTCTTTTTCCCTTACATCCCTCGATCTGATATTACTATCCCTCGAGTATAAGTAACACCTCGCAGCCAGAGAAAAGCGAATTAGGTACTAGAACACCGATTAATCTCCAACTGTTTCTAGATACCCCCGTCGTGACCGGTAACCAGCGTGAAGTGGTGGTAGAAGCTGGAGCTTCTGCCGAGCTTCGCTGCTACGCCCCTACCTCGTCCGTGTCCCCGCGTGTACGCTGGACAAGAGATCGCGGCCAGCTGCCACCTAACGCTTTTCCTCAAGGCAACGTCTTGCGCTTGACGAACGCACAAACTTCTGACTCTGGCCGGTACATTTGTAACGTAGCAGCGGCGGACGGCACACGCACGTCTGATTACGTCTTGCTCCGTGTACAAAGTAAGTAAGCCGTGGTAGAGGTTTAAGCAAGTGCAGATGACTCCTTTGGTTCATGTTTGGGGTTCATCAGAGACCCCAAGCATCAATCCGTGTCCCTCTGTTCTCTCTATTTTCTCCCCCCCCCCCTTCCCCCATAGGCCTAATTATCAGCTATGTTAAGTTAGGATAACCCCGTATTAGTGATTGGTCGTCCATTAAATCAAGAATATGCGTAAAAAGACTTTCTTGTATTCGGAAATGGCAAGTCTTTCCTGAGCGATAGACTGGAAAAGGAAAATTCGAAACTTAAATCCCCCAAAGCACAAAGCAGAAGCGCAAGTTTTAACTGGAATATTTGAACAGGAGCAAATTGGCTTACCCTTTCACACTTTACCCCCTTTTTGTATGTAACGAATGACGTAGTCGCTAGTTAAAGCATGCATTTGTTGCTGTCCCGTTCTGCCCGTCAGAAGCGGACGGTAATCCTGACAAACCCTCGATTTCTCATACACCACTGCCTTATTTCTGTGTAAACTTTTATTTTTTAATTTTTGCTACGTATGCCTAAGTATATTAGATTCCCTGTAGAGGTATTATTTTGCTGATGTTGTGGTCCCTTTTTATCTTGCATCCTTCGTTTCATGAATAAAATGCATGGCATTGGTTTTAGGTGTATGTGGGTTTTTTATTTGATTTTTCCCCAAAAAATCTAACACATTTCCTGAAATAGTTTTGACGTGGATAACGATTGTGTAGTTAGTTCAGCATGGTAGTTTGCTCGTGTAGTTTTTCGAAATCCCTATTCCCTGGTGGTCGTCGTGTTTAACTGAGCAGTAGCCTACCTACTAACCAACGTACTGAAGTAAAACTTGGGAAGGATACAGGTTGGTCTCTTTCTCTCATGGATGTTGTGATTCTGGTAGAGGATTCCTTATGCCTACAAGGCGAATTCCGCTGTCTAAACGAACATCGTTGCCTGCCGTTATCTAAGCGCTGTGATGGCAGAATCCACTGTGTTAAGGATTATTCGGATGAACTGGGCTGCAGAGTGAAAAGGGGTATTCGTTTTAAGACACACATTTTCTAGCCTTTTTATCGCGTCGCCGTTGTCCGCTACGTGGAGAATGAGCTTCTTTTCTCGGGCCTCAAATAAGGGGATTTTTGTTGCGATTTTTGTTGTGTTTTTAAGTCGTTTTTAAGCGTTTGACAGGGGGGCGCAACACAGTTCGGGTCTAGCCAGCATCCAAGTGCAGCTGAAAGGTAGTATGACGATCATCTTTACACTAAATGACCCTTACGTGTTGGACTGTAAGGGCGCCTCTGTGCGTTTCTTTTGACAAGAAAAATGTTTCAGAAGGGAATTGTAAAAGAAAAATGGTGACAGTTCTTTTTGCAAAATCCCGTCGCTTTTCATGTACTCGCATGCGTGTCTTTTTTTTCTCTCTTTTCTCGTGTGCTGTTCCGCTCGTTTCCTTCGTTGTTAAGTGTTGTTCAAAGCCAATCAAAACTGGTCCACTTTGTCATGAGCTTTAAGAAGCTTTCTAAGCTAAGCAAAAACTCCGTCTTGGGGGCTTAATCTGAAAAGAAATAACAGGCGCTCGGGAAATGTTTTGAAGCTTTGAGTTAATACTCGTCCTTTTTGTGCTGAATTTTTATAGGAACGAGTCAAGTTAGCCTCAAAATCCAGAGTAACGCAGAGGAAATCCACCTTGGTGAAAGCGTGGAGTTAGTTTGTGAAGTCGAAGGTGCTCCGAATGCATTCGTCACGTGGAAGAAATTGGCATCCTCGTCCTTGCCCAGAGGAGTCCAAGTGCTCGACAATGTTCTCAGGTAAACATAGGAGTAGAACAACAGAAAACAGAGTCAGAGTTTCTTACTTCGGGAATTCATTTACGTTACAGGATTTCTTCCGTTGGTTCCGAACACGGAGGAGTTTATCAGTGCCAAGTTCGTGTAGGATCTTCCACCTATGAACAGGACTATGTTATCTCTATCAAAGGTAAGAACATTTTTATGACTTAATATGTTTCCTAGTGAAACTTGTAGTTTGAAAAGAAAAGCTTCTTTCCATACTTGCATTCCGCAGATAACCTAATTTATTTCGTACGAATACACCGAATCCATGCCTGTATAAGTATTTTACCGCTGTCGGATCCTTACGTCGTTCGACAAAATAGAAAGTTGTGTTTGAACGTATTCATTGGAAATTTAAGTTTAGTTAAACCAGGACAAGGAATTCATTTTTCATTTCGGTGTCCTTAAGATCAGTAACGATCCGTATTAGTCCAAAAATTTATATTCAATAACTATTATTTCTTTCATGCGTACTTTCGCACATTTTAACGCCAAGTAAGGTTTTAATTTTTGCAATAATGGTAAGCAACTAACGGGAGGTCTCTTCTGTCAATTCGTGTAGCTATTACGGAATCTGCCGCTTCGACAGTTGAAACGCGCACAGCTTCTTTCGGCACCACTGTGGTCATGGATTGTCGGACTGACCTCAGGCCTCCAGTCACGTTCCGTTGGTCCAAACAAGGCGGAGTAATACGTCGTGACGCTATCATCCGTGGAGTACGTACCACGTCCTCTTGAAGCTTCTCTTTTCTTCTCAGTGTTCCTCATCTTTTATGTTCTTCTTTCTAGAGCACCCTGAACTTGACTGATGTAAGGGCCGATGACGCTGGCACGTACGTCTGCACTGCCCAAAGTAGCGCTGGCAAAGTGGACATTCCTGTCATGTTAGTTGTAACCGGCGTTGTCCCATACTTCGCGCAAGCCCCGCTGTCGTTTATGTCACTCCCCACCTTGCCTGACGCTTACTTTCAGTTTGAAATTGAAGTCTCATTCAAGCCGGAATCTTCTGATGGTATTTCCATGCATACTGTGGCTTTTCTTTAGAGTTCTCTTCTAACTGTTCTTGTCATAGGTTTGATCTTGTATAATGGGCAGCAGTCTGACGGCAGGGGCGATTTCGTATCTTTTGGCCTCAATAACGGTTACCCAGAATTCAGGTTCGATGTAGGAGCCGGTCCCGCTATTATCCGAGGCGACAGAGCCCTGGAACTAGGAAAATGGCACACCGTAAAACTCAGTCGCAACCGCAAAGATGGTAAATGCACAGAAGGCTTATTAAGTTCCGTAACCTAATGGTGGGGGTTTGTGTAGGAACAATGACGGTGGATGACCAAGGACCTTTCTACGGTTCAGTTGCGGCCAATCAATTCCAAGGTCTGGACTTAACGGAGCCCATGTACATCGGAGGCGTACCCAACATCCGCAATATTCACAGATTGGCAGGATTCAGCCGCGGTTTTGTCGGTATGAACTAATCATTTAGCACACGAGGAGAAATTGTACATTAAAAAGTCGATTCTAATCAAAACCGCGGTTTGTTTCGTTAGGTTGCATTAGTCGACTGGTTATAGGCTCCGTTTCGCATGAACTAATGAAGGATGCCCAAACTAGCAAAGGTGTCACTTCTTGCGAAACGTGTGCTGTCAATCCGTGTGAAAACGGTGGCGTTTGCCAAGAAGCTCATACCGAACAAGGCTACGCTTGTCTTTGCCCAGCAGGATTCTCGGGTGATCGATGCCAGAAAGTAGGAGATGCTTGTTACCCGGGTAATACTGAAATTCCTTTGCCGCTTTTTTTTCTTTTTTTATGCATTTTTTCTTTTTTGAAGAATTTTCTACCAGATCGCTTTTCACTGCTTTTTTATTATACACGTGTAAAGTTCATGTAGTTAACGATCTCTTATCTCCTATAATTTTAGGCGCATGTGAAATGGGACGCTGTGTCAATTCTGCCCAGGGTTTTGAGTGCTATTGTCCGTTCGGCAAAACTGGATCTCGTTGCGAGCAAGATATCGATATCCAAGAACCTGCATTTCGCGATGGATCGTATGTGGCTTACCCGACTCCGAAGGCCTTAAACAAGTACATATTTCTCTGTTAGGTATTTTTTCCTCATTGATTACGTTTTTCTTAGGCTTAAAGTGTCAATGAGATTCAAGCCCAAAGAAGTAAAAGATGGAATCTTAGCTTATTGTGCCCAAAAAGAAGATGGAGCTGGCGACTTTGCGTCTTTGGCCATCAAAGATAAGAAGGTCGAGTTCAGATTTGACACAGGATCAGGTAGGGTTTCTCGATTTCCTTCATAATCGTTCTTTTACAGTTCTTTAGGTGTGTAAAAATTTATTTCTAAGTATTAGAAAGTATTCCTTTTGACTCTTGTTTTGACTCTTGTCCCGCTTCCAAATTAATCAAGGCTTCTTACAATAAAGGTCCCGCGGTCTTGCGAAGCACGCGGGAGATCCAAGCCGGAGAATGGGTGTCAGTTGCTGTGGATCGTAACATGCAAACGGGCTCTTTAATTCTCAATCAAGAACCAGCAGTCCGGGGCCGATCGCCGGGACGTACCCAAGGATTGAATCTCAATACCAAGTTTTACGTGGGTGGCTGGGACAAACAAAGGATTCGTGTCTCACCGGGCGTTAACGTCACTGCACCTTTTGATGGCTGTGTATCATATGTAAGCCACATTCTCTTATTTTTCACATTTACTTTACGTACGTGTTTCAAGTGGCAGTAACATTAATTTTGTATTCTACCTTAGATGGAAGTCGCTGGCATGAACTTCGATTTGATCGATTCTATCGTTGATGCAGCGAATGTAGAAGAGTGTGCCATGGAGCGACCTTGCCAACGCAAACCTTGTTTGAATGGGGGACTTTGTGAAGAAACCGGTAAAGGATCGATGGACTATCAATGCCAGTGTCAACATGGGTTTAGGTAATAAAACAAATAGTCTTGTTTTCCTCTGCACACCTGATCGTTGTCTTGATACAGTGGCAAGTCGTGCGAACTCGAAGCTGATCTCTGCCAAGTTTTACAACCCTGTTTCAACGGGGGCACTTGCGTAGTCATTCCCAACTCTTACAAGTGTAACTGTCCTCTGGGCTTCGGTGGAGATGATTGTGAAAAAAGTAAGTTCTTTCCCGCTTTTATCCCAACCAGAAAAAAAAGTTTTGTCTAATATCTGTGCTTGTCATCGCAGAGGTGGATGTTGGTGAAGAAGCCTACTTTGAAGGCGATGGTTACATAGAAATCGATAAAAGCCTTTTGCCCCACATTGGAGTCGTTCCGGAAACCATTAGCATCGAATTTTCCACCACCGAGCCGAATGGAGTATTGCTTTGGCACGGTCAGAAGCCCGAAACTAGCGGCAAAGATAAAGACTACTTAGCATTGGCTGGTACGAATATGAAGAATGAATAAACCGGCATTCTATTTCATTATTTTTTAGATATTTCTTATTAATTTTATTTCTTTATTTGTTTCTAATCTGTTTCGTCTTTTCTGTGTGCCTTTGTTATGGTCGCTATCTTTCTTTCAATACCTTTTTAGTTTTAGTTCGATAAATTTATTTACTTCTCCTCCGTATTGTCTTTTCGGCGTGTTCTTTTCGTATACGTGATTGCCTTTACGCCGTGCGTACGTTGCATTCAAGCATAGGTTACATAAAATTGTATTCTCCGTTTTCAGTGGTCAATGGTCATCTGGTGCTCCATTATGACCTCGGCTCGGGTCCTGCACACATCGCCACATCGTTGCGAGTTGATGACGGGCAGCGTCATAAGATCGTGGCAACGCGCAACGGACGAGAGGGTTCTTTGCAGCTTGATGGCATATTTGTCGAGCAAGGGTCAAGTGGCGGCAATTTATTTACCCTCAACACCAAAGGCAATATTTACATTGGAGGCTTGCCGAACGCTGAAGTCATGACTGGTGGACGTTACTTGCAAGGCTTCGCGGGTTGTATTCACAGCTTGCGGATTCAGAACTCAGGCGTGTTGAACTTCCAACGCGCTGCCATATTGGCCGTTAATGTATCTTCCTGTACCAGGTAAAGAAACGTGATTCATTCCATTTGGATCGCGCTGCACTCGCTTGAACTAACCCGGAATGCTAACGACACCCATTTCTATGCTACATACTGACAGTAGCTTTTGACTAATCTTTTACCCGACATGGCACTCTTTTCTTCCCTTTTTTCCGCCGCTATCTTTCGCTGGGAATTTTGTGGGTGATACTTGATAGAGGGACGACTTCGCGTCCTTCGTCGCTTATCTTGAGTCACAGTGCCCCAGGTTCGTCGATTCAGTACGAAGAACCGGTCCGCAACTCACCCAACTCGACGTCGCGGAATAATACCCGGGGGGTGGTGTTTATGAAGGACAAAGACAAATTGAGAAATAGGAGCGGGGTGTTGGGACTTTTCCGCGCTGAGCGACAGTCTGGATCCACAGCGCTTTTACCTTTGCCCGGACTGGCGCTCCTTACTTCCCTCTTCGCCAAATTTTATGCACTTTGCTAAACAAAAAACTTCCATTCGTGATCTTTGCTTCCATTTCCTATGCTCCGAAGCTGTACTGAACTCAAGCTGTTGCTTTCGTTACTTTTTTTACATGGAACCTGTTCAATGTAAATAATCCTAACCCTTACTCTCTTTAAATATGCACCAGCCCCGTTTTCTCCTTGTTCTGTGTACAGACAAGCTTTTTCTATGCTACTCGTCCCTTTTTTTTGTCTATAAACTCCCTAAATATATTACGTGGGGAAAGTTAAAACCTCGATTCGACCATTTTAACCATTCTTATATGTATATTTAAGACTTTTGCACGGTTCTTTGGCCAACAGTTAGGCAGTGAATGTTATTTTCTTCGGTACTTTAACAATACGGAACCGTGGAAAATGGGAACCTTTATTATTAATCTTTTCCCCCCCGACTAACGTTTGTTTGCACCGCAAAGACCACTTCATTCACTCCTTCGGTTGTTTCACGCATGAATTGTCGAGGGTTTTTTGGGCATCTTTGTGTGTACGCAGTGCCGTTCTGATGATTTTATATTCTGTTTGACTTTTCAGTGGTTCAAGTATGACTCGGCAACAAGTGGTGGTCTAACAAGGCAGAAGATTTTGCTTCACGTGGCTAACGAAACCCAAGACGCTACAAGACACAGTGAGATAAAGAGAAGGTTAAACTAGCCTTGCAGATGCAAAATGGAGCAAACCCATAGCCCATGACAAATTCACAAAAATAGATTAACAGAATTCGACAGTCTTAATTCGACAAAAATTCCCATATTTCTGTATGCTTTTCTTTGTGTTGACGAGTTTCCCGTTTAAGACAGCCAGCACCTTTTAAGTAGCCTCACCTTGAATCAATTTGC
Organism: Triops cancriformis; assembly: GCA_020615345.1. NCBI lineage: Eukaryota > Metazoa > Arthropoda > Branchiopoda > Notostraca > Triopsidae > Triops > Triops cancriformis. The sequence continues at coordinate 48,760 of JAHZNP010000325.1, forward strand.
AGTGTGACTTGTAAGCGAAAGAAAAGAAGAATAGGGGTAAAAATTCGTGCTTGTGATAATAGCACACCTCCATCCAGTCGGAGTCCTTTACAGGGTGCTGCATTGAGTTGAAAATATTCGACCGCCTAGAATTACATTTTATACGGCAGAACGATTTCTAAAAGACATTTTTTTTTCAAAATAACGTGGACGTTTCCCTAGTCTGTAAGCTTCTATGGAAAGCAATAGTTTCTCTTCCTTTTTCTCCCGTGACTTTTGAGCAATATTAACCCCCCGAAAGCAAATGAACCCTAAGAAGGTGCTCCAACTGATTTTCATCGCTAGGTTTTCTTTTCTTTTTCTCTGTTGGCAAAATCTCAATCTTGATAGAATGCTTAAAAGTTTAGCCGTTTTGTTCACTGCCATTTGCCAATGTACTGCCATCGGCTTTAATTATGTGTTTTTTAAACGTTTTTATCTTGCTATTAGCCTTTTGAACTTAGTGACACCAAATTTACCCCAATCCTGCCACTTTTTCCTTGTCATAGGTTAGTAAAGCATAATTAACTATTGTGCCCACCAGCGTGTTTTTTATTTTATTTTTATTTTCGGTGCAAGTAGGATTTCTGGCGAGTGCGGGACAATTACATAAAATCAGAGAAAAGGGAAAATGTACTAACTGTGCCTTGTGTGGTATCCGGTGCGATTTTTTTTTATCTCCATTTGACACAAGTTGGGTTGGAAGTGAATTTTCTTTTGGTACTGAGGAAAGACGCCAGTTGAAATTAAAAGTTTACCGAGTTGTTAAATGGTTGCGGAGGTTTACCATGTTCTTATGATTGTTAACACGAAGATAAAAGAAATCGTGGCCTAAATTTGTAAGTTTTCGTAGCATTTCAATTGGGAAGGTGATGAACATGATGGATTGTATTGTATCCATTTTTTTTCTTACTGCTGTGTGTAATAAGGGCCACTTTAATGTCGCATATACAATGTTTAACCAAAAGAAACGAGTCGTTCCCTTTATTTCCAGTTGCTAATAAAAATTTGATTCCGCGCGTGAGAGAAAGCATGTACTTCCTGCAAATGGAGGATGCTCAAACAGGATTTGTAAAAAAAAATCTTCCTCGTGGTTGCTACTAGGAGCTGGGACGAAACTTTCGCTTTTGTCATTAGGTTCTAATACCCAGTTCACGTTAGAGGTAAGTCATTAAGCTCGTGTCGGAAAAAAATAACATGTGTTTGAGTGGTAACCCATTTTTAGTCTTCCAAAGGTAAATACCGAAATGCCGTCATTCGGAGCCTACGCTGATTGAGGCCGGGCGGAAGTGTTCGGAAACTAGGCCTTCAGAGGTAGCTTTAAATAGGTCAAGCCATTTCAACAAAAAGAAAAAGAAGAGGGGGTCTAGGCTTGGAAACAGGCTTATGGCTTAACACTGTCCCAACAAGTGGTCCACGCGGAGGTGCTCTTAACACGTCCGTAATTTGAAGTACTTGCATACGATTAGTAGTTGTAAAGAAGTTTTCCCAGAGAACAGAAAAAGACGAGAGATATTACTTTCCCGCTTTGGGAAGCAACGCAGCAGACAGGTCACCCAGTTCCTTATGAACAATACCACCTGTTGGGCTTTCTAGTATTATGCTTTGTTGGGATCGTGTCTTGTCCTCCCATAAAACACCCAATTTGCTGCCCTGGAATATAGATGAGTCGGGGGTTGGGCTGGGACTTTGAGCGCACGACTAGCGCGAAAGTCAAGATTGTCAGTCAGGATTGGACGAAAATCGAAACCCCCCCTAATAAGTCTTGCGAAGAACTGACCCAGTTTCCCGTAGGAAGCCCCTCTGGCCCGCGGTTCGCTTATATATCCTGTCTTCTTTTTCCAATGGGGGGATTTTTTGGAATCTTTCTCACTTCGCTTGGATGATCTCCATAATTCGAACGCTGAAACTTAGAGCACTGAAAGAAAGAATCGAAAGAGTGAAAGACAGAAAGGAGAGAGCTGCAAAGAGGAGTTAAGTCATTCATCCTGTTACTCGTTATTTAGTCGTTCCTCCCGAGTTTTCAGTCAGCAGACAAGGGTGTTAAGATAGGAAAAAGTGTTTTAATGCCAGAAGCATCCAGGAGGCTACCATTCGCTAGCAGCCATACTTTGCGTGAACACCTCCGGCTACGCTTAGTACCGGCTTGGATTTGTTCTCCAATTAAGAACGTGTAGCGTAATCCTATAGCTAAGACGTGTACGTTTTGTGTGTGTAGTGGGCTTCGGACTGGACTGTGTAGTATCAGTGGAAGATTGGAAAGTGGGCTCTGCATAGGATACGACCTGCTCACTACAAGCCGCAAGTACCCCCAGCCGCAAATAGTTCTCAACCTTTGTGGTCACCACGGCTCTCCTTTACGAGTCTCTAAACGAAAACGGGCACCAAGCTTTCAAACATATACATACTGCCCCCCTTTTTTCAAAGCTCGACGACTCCCCGGGATCTCGTTGCGTACAACGGACAAGTTCACCAGTCCATCGGCTCCTGCTTCATAGTCGACTGCATTTGGCAACAGTGCTGCTTTTCAAAGGGGTTTGTGTCACACCTTCCTTAGCTCGAATTCGGCAGTGACGTTAAGTTTGTTCGTTAGGGAGCAATAAGCCTCCTTAAAGCCCGTGAGTATTCAGAAAACAGTGACATTTAGCCGGTCAGCAAGATGATGGAAGAAGATATTCATCTGGCAAGGGCCATGCTCCAGATGGAACTGGAAGATGGAACACACTCGCCCAAACGAACGCATGCGTCTTTTGTCAAGGATAAGGTCCAGGGATTCCGGTAAGTTATACATATAAGTTATACATATAGTATACATAGTTATACAAATAGTATGTACGTTGTGTGATAATAACTATGCGTTTGATTTTTGTACTTTTAACATTAGAATTCAGGTACTCCTTAAAGTACCTGAATGTCTTGAAGAGTCTGATATACCATAGATGTAGAAAAGTTATAGCAATGAGCGCAGATCACGTTATCAAATATGGTTAAATGCTGTTCAAAGATAAATATTAAAATTTTCTCCTATGGTAGATTTCCTGTTTAGTTTGCACGGAAATGAGTAAACCATACTGTATGAATTAATCCAACAAAGAAGAGTTTGTTTAAAGTGGAGCTATTTTCGAATAGTGAGAATAACGCCCTAGATAATCTGCTACAGGACAGTTTCGATGGCACAGTTGGCGTGATTACTAGCTGTTAGGCATTGTTTACGAGTAAACTAGGTTGACGGACCGAAAATCGAGAGAGGGAGAGAAAAAAGGGGAAATGAAGGAAGATATTTCAGGTGGGGAATTCGATTTCCTTACAAAAAAGGAGGGTCTTTAGAAAGCTATATCTTTGGTGGGACAACTCTTGGATCGTGTGATCGTGTGGGCGTTACCGACCAATTTCTAGTTCGTCTAATAAGTTAAGGTTTCGCATGACATTAGGGTGGTACCGTAGGTTTTATAATCGGTTGGGCATAGCTCAAAGTAAAACTGTCCTACATTCCAGTAGATCGCCCGTTTCCGGAAGATCGACAATGCACAAAAATCCACCAATGGTCCACGTTGTGACATTTCTTACCAATTCGAAAGAAAATCGTAATATATCTTGGTAACACACCAAGCGTGAGAGTGCGATTTAAGAGAACGGTACTTGATGATATGGTACAGTCTTGTTCGGTTGTCTCATCAGTAAAAACAATAGTGAAGAATGTAGTTCCATAGGATGGAAGCCCCGAAGGAAACCGGTGTTTTTGTTTCAGATATTTGTCGTCCTTTTGTTTTCTTTCGAACAGGAGACGGCGGCTACAAGTTTATAATGACAACGGGCCGCAGGGGAAGGAAAATGATTTGTAGAAACTTGTCAGTGTAAGGATTACAAAAGGGCGGATCGAATATGTATTTGCATAAATGCCAATTCAAATAAGCCCCTGGAAAGATAACGGAAAATTGAATTCTAAATCAGATATGGTACATCGAATACCCCAGTTGCAGTTCGAATCAAGCCTAACATGCTTACAGGTCTATTGAAACAAAAAGCGGCCAGTTGGCCGACTTGGCATAGTGTAAATCTCTGGTTTAAATAGATTCTCGATCTTCCAACAGTAGTATGCAAATTTAATCGCGTTGTTCAGAACACGCTTGGCAAGTAAGCAAAATTTGCCAAATTGGCTGGTAGTGGAAAAACTGAACACCAGACCGCCGTAGAATAACATCTGAAAGTACACGAGCCCTGTATTTCGTTTTTATAGGCCCCATGTGGACAAGCTTGTCTTGCATCAATGTGTTGTCTATAAACTAGAAAATATTGTAGTTATGAATACTAGGTTTCAAAATATTGAAGTTATCCTTCAGTCAGGAATTACTCATGTATAATCATGCCTCGCTAAAAAGCTGTCTTCTGTCCCGCACTTTCTGGAAAACAGGAAGCTCAGGACAGTTGATAATTGAAGGACGATATGCTACCACAATTTTAATTCCTTTGGTAAGCAGGGGTTCTATGAACACCTCTTGAACAACAAATAGCGCAAATCAAACTTAGCAATAAAATAAGCAAGTAAACAAATGGAAATAAAGAAATAAAGTTTATTATTCGTAAGAGAATGAGTGTTATTTTATTTATATTCAGTGGGACAGGGGCACCCCCGTACCCAAGGGGGAGGGGGGGCTGTTAGGTTTTTTTAATCCCTCCGAATATTTTTCGTATAATGTGAACATAGGGGAATACCAAAAAGTCCAAAAAGTTTGAATTCAAAATCCCTCCAAAATGTAATATTGGGTACGGCCCTGGACAGGGGGGTTGAAAAGAATAAATAAAAATAAATAAGTTTTTTACGTTGTCCCTGGTAGGTAAAATATATTTTTTTTAGCTGTGTGAATCTGCTTTTCGTTGCTTTATAGAAAATTATGAAGATTGCTTAAGTTCGATATACAACGTTGAACTTTTTTTATCGTACGTTGGTATGCAACGTTGAACGTAGGTATGTAATTTTTTTGGACATTTGCGCATTCTCCTATGTTAACCATTATAAAGAAAAATCGGGGGGGTGGGGGTGGAAGTGGGGGGAAATAAAACACCCTAACCCCACCCTGGCTACGGGGTGTTGTCTACTACTTCTGGCTCAAGTCAAGTTTTTTATCTAGATTTCAGCCACGAGTGGTCGCCATTTATTCATACTTAGAAGAAGGATCTCTTATTTCGCTCAATGCAAAAGGCCAGTTCTGTACTTATGATCCTGTTCTACAAGTACTCAAAGGTTGGGGTGGTCGTCTGTGTTTTTTAGTAAAATTAGTGCGTGGAATGCAACAATCAGTACGTAAATCATGTCTAAGGCTGAAATAATTCCTAAAGCGATGTATTGTCTTCTACTTTCGGAAATCTACTATCTGTCTCCTTTAACTTTATTGTCTTTTGAGTTTGGTATTTTCAAATACAAAAGGCTGGACACTGGGAGCGCGATTAGTGCCTGATGGATGTATTTGCTTGTAATAGGTGTCGATTTATTAGTGGCGTGCTTATAATGTATCGTGACAGGGTTTGACACGCTTCGGGCGTGGTTAGGGTATCTTGTTATATCATGGTTAGGATCATTAAAGTGTCTCGGTGATCCCTTCAGAGACTCGTTGTCTGGCAAAAGTTCTTTGCCCTGGGGTTCCTTAATTTTTTATTCGGAGAAAATATCAAGAACGAATTCCAAGGAAATTAGGAAACACTTTTGACTTTGTTTAACTACACAATCCCTCAGGCAGGAGTAGCCTTTTTCTTAGTAACTGACCTATGACCTCGAACAAACGGCTTAAAAGCTTTTCCGTCTTAGTTCTGGTCTAGAATGGTTAAGTCCCATTATGGACTCAAGGCTAGCATAACAAGTCTTCACACCAAACCTATAAAAAGTCCGTGTTTCAAAAATAAGTCCTTTATTTGTGAGCTGTAATTTTGCCAAGTTGCTAGTGGATATTGCAAGATACACGTGCAAGATAAAATGGCGTTTCGCGATGGTGGTGATAGTGAAATTTGTTTGAACGGCCTGGTGGTAGTGGCCAACGAACATGAATTGGAAGCGGAAGATATTGTACCCAAATTAATCTGTTTATCCGTCGGACAAGAAGAAGACCCAGACAGTGCTAAAACCACTCGCATTTGTGGGGATGTTTGTATCCGAGAACCTGCTAGATATAGGTAGAGTATTGTAGCTGACAAAGCTAATATAATTGTAAGACTTCAGAATAGATTAGACTGGATTACGCCATTCGGGACACCAACAAGCTTCTGAGAACATGCGTCCACGTCGTGGAGTCTCAGCTTACTGTATTCAATGTTCCTAGGTTTGAAGAATTCCAGGAAGTTGGGCGCCAAATTGACCTTCTGGAAACTGGTCTGGAGCTAAAAATTTGAGCAATGACAGGTGCCAGGTACACACGACGCCAGGTTCCCTTGTGCTTCGTGTCAGGCTCTGGAATTAGCGTACTGTAGTACGGGTGCGTGAAGCCTGCAAGTCTAGAATTCAGGGTCATTGAAGAGAATAAGTGAGAAGCGTTTGACTCGGAAATCTCTTACATCAGAAAATCCTCCTCTATAGTTTCCCAGGGTGGAATATCTTTCTTTTCAAGGTGATGAGGCCCTTTACCTTCTTTAGTCGTCGTAGGTAAGGGACTCATTATCCTGATAACACTTTCTTCGAAACCTTTGAACACGCTAACGGGGGCTTTTTGGCAGCCGTTACGGAAGTCGCGGTCGTATGTATACACGGTGTCGGTGGAGCAGGCAGTCGGGTAATGGGCAAAGGCTCTGCTAGACGCGAAGCCGTTGTGTCACCACCAACCCACACGATTCGTTCGTGATTGTTTTGAAGCAGTTTAAAATAAGCGTTATGGGTCTTAGAGGGAAACAAGGGGCAAATCGCGGTTGTGTAAGGTCAACGCTCAGGTGGAAGGTCATCACGTCAACCACGGGCGGTTATCAATCGAAAATTTTGCAATCTGTCTGGCCGTAACCTTGCCTTCGAGCATGTTTGTTTCGTAAAAATATTGTGGCGGTTCAAAGACCTTTGGCCTTGCACATTATTTGATGGAATTGTCAAATCGTTTGGGACTCGCGGGAGCCAGAGATGGTCCTGTAGGAACGACTATATAAAGGCCAACTGTGGGCAGGTGTTCTTGATCATTTCCTTGTTGAATTTTATTTTCTCGTGACACACGAACACGCTGGTAGCATCTTTCTCGAAAACTTTCTACGTCTAATTGTTCGTTCTGTGTGCCGTGCGTGATTTCCTTTTGACGAGGAGAAAGTGTCATTTTCATTCCTATCTAGTTAGTTCAGTGGCGTAATTTTTCCAGACCCAGATGTAAGCTTTATCGTGTCATCAGTCGCGTTAAGAGATTTCAACCTTGAACAGTGGAATTATCTCTCGTTGTTACTGCTGTCTTTCGTACGGCGTGAGCGTGACGTGAAGAAAAAACGCTCTCATTTGCCTGCAAGGGTTTTCTTTTTTGTGTGTGTTTCGGATCCAGCTGGCGAGCTTAGATCAGAAGGGGTCGTTACCTACAAACTCGTGTGACCCAACTAGGAAAAGATCGACGTGTACCTTAAAGTTATTTCTCTTAAGAAGAACGTAAGTGTTTGCGTGATCATGGTGCGGTTTAATGCGACATCGAGTCAAGTGCCGAATGCCGCCCTTGGTACGCCACGACATAGTTCGTATCGGAGACACTCGCGCGGTTCCTTACATAGCGTGTGGAGCGAAAATAGCGAAAGTAGTATGGAAGACTTTGAATGTCAAGGCAGTTTAGTAGGTTCGGTAGTGTGGCGATTAGATTTAGAAGACGTAGCTTCAAGTTACGAGCATAAGCAAGTATTGCACTTGCCCCAGCGCAGCCGATCTGGAACTTGGCCGTAAGTATTTCGCCTGAGCATGGGATCTCATGCTTTCATTTTCTCTTGTAGTCGCTAGATGGCAGAGTAGTGTCAGTGATGCAGAAAATGTTGACCTGTTCATAACAAACCTAGACTAGGTAGTTTTAGCGTGTGAGAAACAATAGAAAAGTGTCCCTTGTGCATATTTCGATCAAACTTTTCAACTTTATGAAGACGAAATAGGAAGTATTTAGTTATAGACCTGTACATTTGCAGAAAGCAGCGATACCCTTACTTTAAATTCACCTCGCCTTTAGCTTTAGAGTGTAGGACATTTAAGGAAGGCGGCATACGTCTGGTACTCACAAGATTTATTTAATTACGTGCAACGGGGTTGGAAAATTTTTATCATGGAGACGATTATGGACGGAAATTCTAGTCCAGTGGCTACAACCGCCCAAAATGGTTGCTGTCGGCATCGCGACAGATCGCATTGTCTGTCAGCTCGAGAATTCGTAACTCATTCGCAAGATAGGTAATAATGTTAATCACGTTCCGTTTCCTTTATAGCGCACTTTTGAAGTATTTTTTTTTGTAAAATCACGAACTCGTTGAAAGCCGGTCAACCTTAACTGCGTCACGTTTGTCATTCACATGATCACAGTTCCAGCAGGCGAACTTCGGAGTCATTATCAGTTACCAAGTACTTGTGGCCTCAGAGTAGCGTAAGACACGCCAGGAGTAGGAACAGCACCACGTATCAGTGTCAAGTCATTTCCTATGGACATTACCTCAAATTTAAAGAAATGCTTCCACATGCACTCATCAAACCTCAAAAGCAGCTGGATGAAACGTAGAATAGTTTTTTTATTTATACTCTACTTTATTCTGCTAGGTGTGGAAGGACTTCTCACGCCTTCCTGGTATTTAAAAGGAAACAATGCACAACTCAAGGTCAAACGTTTTTAGAGTTACGGATTAAGTTTTCTATAGGATTGGCTTACAAAAGATCAAGACGGAGTGAGCTGGCTGGTCAGCGTCATCCAGTTTTAGCGACTTTTTGAAGATGGCGGAGATGACAAAGCTTTTCTGTGATGGACAAGTGAAAGTTCGCGGCTGGGACTGAACGTGACCCTATTCTTGAAAAAAAATATGTCCAGCTTCTTTGAGATTCACGGTGCAGCGTCTCGTCTCGTCCCACTTTTCAGCTTCACATTATCTCAGACATTAGTTTGTCGCCGTGGTTTGTTGCTGCTTTTTTATGCCTAGGATCGCTGTGTGCTAAAGTGGGGCACACCTCTGTCGGGTTTTCCGAAGGAGGAGGGGAGGACAAGATTCTATACAACTGCAAACGAGCTGCTCTGTCCGCTGTTAGTTACATCTTAGGGATCTCGGGCAGCAGTTACACATGCTTCATTGTTAAGTGCCTTAACCCGACAGTTGCCGTTTCAGTTTCAGGATAGTTTTTATTCGCGGAAAAGCTCATAGAAGATCTCGTACGGAGAAATCCAGAAACAGACCGGTGAAAGTGATCTTTCCCCTCTTTCGTGCTCGTAGCGCCTTTTGTTAGGAGGAAAAAATTAAGAATAAACCAGCCAAGAAGAGCCAAATCGCAGTCAGCGCAGAGCTTTCTAATTAAAATCGTCCCAACCGTTTATGGATGCGTCACGGGTAAAACTCGCAAGATAAGCCTTGTTCGCTGTTGCAAACTGCCTCAGTCTTCGGTTCTTTCGCTCATACGCTTGTGATACGTGGTTTTTGCTGGGGAAAACTACTCGTGTAACATCATGAGCTTGGAGTCGTTAGATCGCATTGATCTCTTACAACATGCTGCCCTCATTAAAGTCAAACGGGAAGTCAGGTAACATTTCGGAAGTGGGGTTCTTAGCTGTACAAAAGTCCCCAAGCAAGGGACTTTTAATTTATCTTCGGTGACATTTCAGTGACACTTTGTGGTTAACCTGTATTTCCCCCTTTTTTTGTAGATACGTGACACTATGAGATTTTTATTTAGAGAACCGCAGTGGCTCAGTGTGGAACCCAAGTTCCCCGTTCATCGTTTTCTCTCGCTCCCATCTTCCGGTTTACGTCCAAGGATGACGTGAGCTTCCGAACTGCGTTCTCCTGTGTTTTGTAAAGGAATTTGAAGTTTTGACGTGAATAGGAAGTCGGTCTAGCCCAGCAAACCTCTTTGAAGGTGGTGTAATTCATTAGACTCGTCCAAGGCAACGGGAGTAGCAGAGGTTAAAAGATACAAATGGGAACCACGAATTGACTTCGCTATATAAGCACGTGTGTTTCAGGGCCAACTTTAGTTCAATCGTGAGCCATACACAGTGATCATTAGCGTTCTCGTTCTTTGCCCTTAGCATAGGACAGAATGCCTTCCGCAGATTTCCCAAAGAAAATTAGGTTCGTGGTGTCAAGTGGCAACGCCAAGATTTTTTTTATTGATTTTTTTCTGTGTGTGTTACAGTTGTATTTAATAGTTTGGACTGTTTTGATACAGAAAGTGTCCATCTGAAATTTAATTTGTTCTTCGTTTCATTCTCGCAGACGTACCCGTTCGTTGAATGCCCCGAGTCCTATCCAGCAGTTTGGACCATGTGGAAGAATTATGAAAAATTCGGCAATGGTCATGTAAGTTAAAAAATTGAATAAATTTTGGTGTTGGGCGTAGTGGCGTTATTATCATAACTACTGGGCTAATACTTAAGAAGATTTGGTATATTCGTTTAGGAAAGCAAATTAAATTAGTGAGCAATTAGTAAGTCCTTTCACTTTCGAGCTTGATCCTGTGATTGTGGTTCCACTGAACGGTAAAGCCGTGCCAAGGCCACTTGCAACGTGCAACTCGTATCGTAACGATCGAGTAGACGTTATTGTTCTAGTAACTGTTTTTTTCTCATTTCCCTCCGATTTTTGGCTTGTGTGACTTTGTTTCATGATTAGAGTTTACAGTTCGCGCACTATTAATTCCTCGGCTTCAAGTGGATCAATGAGTCAGTGCGAAATTTATGGTTTACTTGCCTTTTGCGTGCGAGTAATCACGTTAGCAAGATAAAACTAAGGGAATAAGGCAATTTTGTTGAGTAACGATATTCAAGGAACAAAAACAAACGGATACAGGATATGCTAATGTAAATGCGTCTGAAGCAGGGGGAAGTTTGCAATTCTATTCCCAACATTCGCACACGGATTTTCAGTTAAAGTTTTTTTGTGTGTGTGATATCGGAATGTCCCTTATCATGAGTGGATAACAGACACTTTGTGTGAAATATACGCCAGAAAAGAGTTTTTTCCTTAGTTTGTGATTACGTAGTAGGCTTCTCTCCTTCATGCAAATTGTCTTCTCCTGAAGAATGCAAGGTTATTGAGAGAGAAAAAGTCAAATCCTAGTCTGCAACTGGGGCCGTAAACCCTGGACAGTAGATGTGAAAAATGGCTAGCGAATTTTTGACGAAGAATCTTTCACTTAAAATAACCACCTAAATATACGTAATAAATGAAGAAACGAGAATAAAATATAGGAAAATAAAATAAATTGAATTCCAACGTGATATTTACCGAAGCTTCCGCAGTAGTCTAGGCAGTGGATGTTATGGCATGCATACGTAAGCAGTTTCGTCACATACTGGAGGATTGCTCGTGCTTTTCAATCCCTTAGTTTTACAGTCAGTGCAAGTAGATCGTGGGTTTAGACTTCTTAAGGAAAGTATTTGTTTAGGTCACGTGTTATGCAATTGCATCCGTCTCAAGTGTGTTGCAAGAAAGACAAAGGTAGTTTGGTATTATTATTTTTTTAGATCGATGTTTTGCATAATAATATGCATAGTAAAGAATTGAGGTGTCACGCCAGGTTTGGTGGAAGAAAAGTGAACGCTGTTGTGGCTCGATACGAGGTCGCATATTGCGCCTTTGCGTTGGGTATATCTTGACAATGTTTACTCGTGCGTAGAGACTAGTGCTTATGAGAGAAAGCAAAGAACAGTCGGTCAAGGGCATAGCATTTTTTTCGGCTTCCTAATGAAGTGTTGATTTCAAAATCCAATTTTTGTAAGTGGAATTGTAGCATTGTCGACAACGACCTTATAGTCAATCAGAGCGAAAGCCCTACATGTGAAAATTTTCCTGCGAACTGCACGAAAATGCTTTTATTCCCTTGATGCCTATTTACAGGCTTTCCCATGTTCGAGTAGTAAAATTAATAGAACCGATTTAAAATGTAAATTGAATATTAATATAAAAGGGTAAAGAAGGATGACCAGCCATTTTACTTTCTGTCTAAAACCTCGACCTTCCTCTTCACCCTTATAATCTAAGACCTTAATTTACTTACCTGTTTTCTTTTTTAAAACAAACAAACAAAAAAAACAGTGAGCCTGGTATGATTCATTCACCTGGGCTGTACCTGGGTAATTTACATGTCGAGTTCCTTTCGTTTTCGTTCCGATTAACGTAACGTAACATTCCAGGTGTAGAAGAGAAGGGGGTGGTAGGATTAAGGGGTTGTATTACGCAAGCGATTTGTTTACTTGCAAGACAAGCGTGATTTTAAAGGCCAATGTCACTTGACAAAGCCGGTAAATCGAAAAAGTGTCTGAAAAACACGTACTTTCCCTTTCTACCGCCCAATCGCAGCGACAAAATTCTAGATGTGCCTAGCCACCCGTTACGATTTACCGTTGCCTATATATAACACAAACCGAACCATCGTTTAGTGTCTTGCAGCTACTGTGAGTGTAACATTCTTCCCTCTCTCTCGCTCCTAGCCACAGATCGTTCACAGTTTCATCATTCCTTAGCTCGCAGGTCCTGTTTTCCCTGTAAAATTTCCCCGTAGTCCATTCTGCTTTTATTCCTTTGAAAAAAAAAGAGGTAAGGGTTGGTAACTTTGCATCCAAGTTATTGACCTCCTCCCGGGACTAAACATGGTAACCGACAATTGTCCGAGTCGTTTCCAAGCTCGGCGAAGATGGGGAGTTTTGCGCTACTTGGTCTCCAGGCAAATGCATCCTTCCAAACCTCCGCAAATTTTGCAAACCAGGTAAATCAAGTTAAACGAGTCCTTATGGTATTTCCTTCGCGACAGAAGGAAAAATCGGAGTTTGATTGGAGATAGGGCAAGGTGATATTGTGGTCTCCCAGGGTTCGAGAGTCTCTTTTTATCATTCTAGAGATAGTGTTGACAGTTTTGGGGATGCGTGAAAAAAACGCAACAGGCATCGGTTTCATTGTTAACCTTATTTGTACTGTGTTCGGTAGACCGTAGTCATTCAAGATCCCACGTGGTGCTTTTCCCCTTTTTTTCTTTTATTTTTACAAGCGTGGCCATGACATCGAATAGTGAGAGACAGTTATTATACAGGACAATGCAGAGAAAGCTCATCGCTGGTTTTGTTACTAAAAATTGCGTTACTGCCGTCCACCTACAAAAGTGTCCTGTCGCAGTAGAGCTAGTGCATACGACAGCGTTAATCCCGCCTATCGGGCGTCTGTCAGGACCTTGTAAAGGGAGGAAGGAGAAGGTGGTTAGGGTAATCTTAACCGAGAAAGGCTAGTGATTCCTAAGTATAAGTTTGAAGAGTCTCTGCTTGGTGGTTTTATTGCCACGATCGTACTTGGGGAAGCCGGTTGACGACGTGACACGAATTTATTCCAATGAAGATTAATAGACTGTTTGAACAGCCAGCGGGGTATTGTAGATTGACCTCAAGTGATGTCGTTGGTGTGCGAATTTAATTACTAATGGCGTGTGCTTTTTTCACCCTAGGACCATTCAAGATCCAGCGAGTCAGCGACTGACATGGTACAAGCCGCCATTGACTGTCCTGGTCATCAAGAAAATCCGTGATGCTACAGTCATTCAACCTTTTGTCCAACTGGTTAGGTGGTTAATAAGCGTAAGTTTTTGCTATTGCGGCTTGCAACGAATGTGCTAAAAACTTTTTTTTTTGCTTGAATAGGAAAAACGCATGGTCATTTTCGTAGAGCATTCCGTACTGGACGATCCACTACTGATCAACCACCCAGGCTTTGGCGGAATTAAAGACAAGCTTATGTCCTTCCGAGAGGGAAAAGATGATTTGACGGACAAAATAGACTTCATTATTTGCCTAGGAGGCGATGGTACTTTGCTGTATGCGAGCTCGTTGTTCCAGGTATTTTAGTGTCTCTCCATTTTTGGTAAACTAATATAATAAACTTGAATGGTTTATTCTGTATTTATTTTGTGTATAACAAATATTTTCGTATTTATATACGTATTTTTAGATGAATTGTGTATGTTAAATATTTATTCTTTATAGATTTATATGATATATTTATGTATTTACGTTATTTATACACAGTTTTAAATATATTTTATACTTGAGGATCTTGTGTTAAATCTTGACAATAATAATTGTTAGAAAATAACGTTAATTATCCTTTGAATATTGTAGCAATCTGTCCCACCTGTCATGGCGTTCCATTTGGGTTCCTTGGGCTTTTTGACACCGTTTGAATTCGACAACTTCGAAGAACAAGTTAACAACGTCCTAGAAGGTAAAACAGCTTACGAGGAATTACCTGAATTATTATTGTAAAAAACTTTATTTATTTCCGTCAATTACCTTTATAACCGTCAATTACCGTTTTTTACTGAAGATACGAGTGGTGCATTTGAAGCTAATAATATTGTTTTTTTTCTTTGAAAATATGTAGGTAACGCCGCCTTGACGTTGAGAAGTCGTTTACGCTGTATTGTTCTCCGTAAAGAGGAGATGAATTCCGGCAATGGGAAGGGCAACAAAGCGTCACCTACGAATTTGCTGGTCCTTAATGAAGTAGTGATTGACCGCGGACCGTCCCCTTACTTGTCGAACATTGATCTGTATTTGGATGGCAAACACATCACGTCAGTGCAAGGCGATGGACTTATCGTTTCGACGCCTACGGGTTCGACAGCGTACGCCGTTGCTGCAGGAGCTTCCATGATTCATCCGTCTGTACCAGCCATTATGGTGACGCCTATTTGCCCTCATTCACTTTCCTTTAGACCAATCGTAGTTCCCGCTGGCGTGGAGCTCAAGGTAAGCCAAGCAGACTTTTGAATTCTACTCCTCTGGATCGATGAGGTGTAAGGGAATTAATATGTGGGTAAAATTTGCCTAGATATCTGTTTCACCGGACAGTCGAAACACAGCCTGGGTCTCCTTCGATGGCCGAAGTCGGCAAGAGCTCCTTCACGGGGATAGGTACGACCTTGCTACCTTTTCTGTAGCCTCTATTTTGCCCTCAGTTTCATAATACGCTTCATTTTTTCCTTTTTTTATTTCCGTGCGTGTCGTGTTTGTGGATTCTTTTTCTGTCCCTTGAAAGGATATGACAAAAACAAATTCTTATGGGGCTTAAATTGGTGGTTGGCTTGCTCTTTACTAGCGTATTCTCTGTTATTCCTGTTTGGACCGTATCGAGGAGACCCCAGGCCGTGTTGTCAACAGTCCGTTGAACATTCCCAGTCATTCTTGACTGAAAGAAAAAAAGCGTTTTGTTATCGTAACCTTGATGAAGC
The DNA here is from genome assembly GCA_020615345.1 of Triops cancriformis. Lineage (NCBI taxonomy): Eukaryota > Metazoa > Arthropoda > Branchiopoda > Notostraca > Triopsidae > Triops > Triops cancriformis. Next base: position 64,172 of record JAHZNP010000325.1, read on the forward strand.
TAATGCTTCTTCATTCTGCGCGGCGCAGGTTACGTTGCACCCGGATTCCCGCAACACGTCTTGGGTCTCCTTCGATGGTCGTCACCACCAAGAGCTACAACAGGGCGATAGGTCGGTTTGCAAACTCGGTTAGTACTGAGATTAATGTGTGATTCTTTTGTCCACAGTTTGCGAGTAACTACGTCCATCTATCCTGTACCGTCGATCTGCTCTCAGGATCAAATTTCCGATTGGTTTGATTCGCTGGCGGAGTGCCTGCACTGGAACGTGCGCAAGAAGCAACGCCATCTTGACGAGTTGTCGGACCTGACTCATTCCCACTCACATTCGTCGTCCAACGATACGTTGGACTCTCTCGATCGGTTGGACCGAGCAGATACTATTGATAGTTAGGGTAAAGAGCAACTTCATCTCAGACCAGTGCCTGTTCGATGAGCAAACGCATAAAGACCCACACACAAAAGGGCAGACCAATGAAAGGCGTGGTCTTTGGGTGGCTCCGCTAAAATTGGGTACGTCTAGAAAATTCAGCGGTATACATATTTGGGTATGTGTGCAGGTTGAATGTTGGAATATTTGAAAGAAATGTGTGATGAATATCATTTATGAATGTCTATTGCAAAGAATCAGTTTTGTTCTTGTAGCTCGCACTCGCATCCACCTCTACTGCTTGTAAGTGGAGTTGAACTGTAAATCGGTGGAGGTTGGTATCCGTATTTGCGTGCATTAGCCAACTGTTGATTTTAAAAGATTTTATGCCTTGCGTTGGGGACCAAAAAGCCCTTACGAAAATGTCGGTAATGAAAACAAAAAATGAAAGGGAAATTTGTAAAGCCATGTATGTCTTGTGTTGTGCAGCACTACCGTAGGGGTGATATGGCAAGGCAAATAAAGAGCCAACGTAATTTTATTAATAGCGTGTCGTGTATTTATTTGCTTTATATATGTCTTGTTTTCAGGCATATCCTGAGTAATTTCAGGAATTTGGCTCTTCCAGTTGGCGACGACCCTCTTCCATTAGCACATCGAACGTTAGGGACAATTCCTTTATGATATTCTCCTGGTTTTCTACGGCCTGCCTCAGCTGCGTTGAGCGGTTAAGGTTCTCTTTCAGTTGTCTGTGCAGCGTGTGTTGAACAGCGAATCTGAAAAGCATGCTTTACAATAGTTAGCGAATTGTGATGAGTACCTAACGTAACTTACGGTAAGTTTTCGGAACTCAGCTTGCGATGTAAGGTTTGGGTAGCACTTTGTAAATTTCCTAGCTCGTCCGAGAGCCGTGACAATTCCGATTCTTCTTTCTCTAGTTTCTTTTTGGTAAGAAACGCATTCTGAATGCTTTGGAGGATGTCTTGCTCATGGGGTTGTTTAATGTACGGCCCAGTCCAGCAAAGTATTACATCAACTTGGTCACGGGCTAGTGGAGATACAGATGATGACCGAAGTTCCGGTGGGGAAGAGCTGTCGTTCTCCTGTGCTGTTAGCAGTGATTCTGTTCGTGGGTGTAAATCTTTTTCAGCATCCTCTTTGGGTTGTGCAATTGTGATGGAAGGGATTTCCTCTATAGTTGGTAGCCCTTCTGTTCGGGATTGATGACACTCCTTGTTGGTGTCGAGTTCGAAATTTCCTATGGGCTCAAAGGAGCTGTAAAAATCGTCGTCTGCAGATCGGGGTGACATAACAGGAGCAGGTTCACGAACAAAGATGCTGACAGTGAAGGTTGGAGTTTTACAGTTGGGAGTTTGGTCTTTCCGCGTGTCTATGACCCGAAAGTGGCGTTTCAGGTCAGTAAGCACGATGGTTTTCTGCATAGCCACATCATCAGGCACTTGACCAGCGGACGATTGATCGACGAAGATAGGATCGTGCGTGGAATCGTGTAAGTCAAGTTGAGTAGCTTTCACATCTTTGGAACAACGCGTTTCACTTTTGCTAATTATGCGAGCAAATTTTAGCATCGTAGGCTGTGCACTGCTTGACGGAAAGAACCGAACTGCAGTTCGGAACTGAGGGCCATTGCATAACAGGTTAGTGTCGGGCAAGTATTGTTGTTGGCCCAGCAAACGGAGGAAGTAAGGGTTGGAACTTTCAACAACGCCCAGGTCAGATCACTGTCGGTGCATTGGACAGGAGTTCCGGTGTGCTGCGTTTTGTGAATGCGAAGTAGATTGAGAAAGCTTAACGTCGTTGGAATAAATTTTCTCCAAACTGTCTGTTATACTTTTTTCTGCACTTCCGCCCTAGCAGTGAAAAGTCTAAGCCCTCCCCAACTGCCCTTTGCTCCTGGGGGGCTTCGTAGAGTTTCTTGTCTTCTGAATATCTTTTCCATACTTTAAGTGAACAAGACGACAGGCGACCTGTCGAGTAAGCTGGACAAGTTTCACTTGTCCAGCAGATGGCTATTATGCTACTTGCGTGGTTTTTAAAAATGTTGTGACGAGACGGTGTATTGTTCGGAATTAGCTTTATCGGCGTAGTAAACGCTGTAGTATACATAGGTAGTGGGAAAAAGATAGCTAAGTATGGTCTGAAACGAGGTATGTCATTATTTGGGAAGTACTAATGTTATTTGCTTATCTGCCATGGATATGAGGTGGAATAATTTGCATCGTAGCGATGTACCGATGTTGGTGTGCCAATATTACCGTTTCTTTTCTTTTTCTCGTCCATTCGAATTCAGCGAGTTCGCACTTAGCCGCTAGGAGAAGCGGTCGTGCACTCAACCAGTGTTCCCGATCTTTTGTTTTTCGGCCGATCCAGATCCTTCTCGATCATTTGGTCAAGCTCTGCCGACCCAATCCGATCCGTTCTCTCGAGATTCTTAGAAGATCCCGATCCGGATTGAGAAATTTTTCGATCCGATCCGAACAAAGATCCGATCCTTTTACGATTTTTCCCCGTATTGTTTTCAAGTGCAGCGGTAAATAACATCGGATTGCAAGGAAACGAAATGCAAAATACTACAATAATATTTCATATTAACCAGTAAAATTCTGCTGCCTGTGTCAACTACGCGAGTCCACTTCTAATACACGTTCGGAACAAGCTATCTTCTTCTTCGGCTTTTTGTCTATCCGCGTCATCTCTATCCGTTCTTTTGTCTATCTTTTGTCTATCCGTTCCGATCCGATCAAATGATCGGATCGGAACGGATCAACTTGGTCTGTCGTGCAAACTGACGGATCCGTCACCCCCCTGAAAGGAATTGAGGCAAATTTGGACGATAACGGTCAGTTCAAGACCGACTACGACCTCAACCCCTGACGTCAGTTTATACGTCTGAGGCAGGCTTGGACAGCGAAATCACGTGACTTTGTATACAAGATGGAGGGTATTTTTCATTGAATTAAATTTTAAATACATTTTTTTATTTTAAAACGGCTTTTTTATTATTTATTATGACTAAACATTTTCAGGTAGATTATTTCCTTCCTGATAAAGGAAAGACGCTTTTCGAAACATCAAAGGTGGCTGCGTTTTCAATACAATTATAATTATTTTATTAGTAAAATATTTATTTCCAAATCAAACTAGATACCTCTTGCATTCATCCTTTCCACGAACCCACACCCAAATAGTTTTGGTCCCAAATTGGTAAAGGGAAAGAAGCTAACCCAACAGTTTCTTTGAAATATTGTTTCCAATATTATCTGTATTGCGTTGCATTAACAAATGACATGCATTCGAAGAAAACAATAATTCTCGTTGTTTGTCGTCTACGTCGTTACCTCAGAAAGACTGAGGCTTTGTCCTGCATCTTATGGCATAAACTTTTCAGTAATACTGATTACTCCAATGAAAAGAAACCTTAAAATGTCAAAAACAAGACACAAACGTTTCATATAAATACTCCCTAATTTACTAAAACCGAGACTTCAAAACGACATGCAACTTTCCAGTAATAAAGGTGGTATTGTAATTGAAGCTAGATTTGCAAAAGGCCCGTCCCTATGAATAAGTCATACTGGGGAAAAAGAAAGTGTGACAGCCCGACGTACAGAATTGTCAAAAGCCGAAGCAAGCACTGTTACTCCGGCTAAGTTGCAGAGACAGGGCATATTGTAATTGAAGCTAGATTTTGCAAAAGGCCTGTCCCTATGAATGTCACACTGGGTAAAAAGAAAATGGGACACCCCGACGTACGGAATTGTCATAAGCCGAAGCAAGCACGGTTAGTCCGGCAGAGACAGAGACAAGTTGCAGAGACAGGCGTAGGCTACCCGACGGCTCTCTACACGCATTTTTGTAATTATTTTAATTATGATCCCGGCTTCTTGAGAAACTTCATTTTGTCAATATACGCATAAACCAATGTGCACTAGCAACCAAGATACATTAAAGCTCCAGAAATTACGGCGTATTTCAGAGGCGGTAATTCCCAATGAAAACGAAATCGCACGTCTCGATAAGGAGTTTCGCGCGACTGAATAAAAGTGTGTGAAAAAACTTTCCGGGCATATCACCAATATACAATTGATTCATATTCTACCTATTTATAATCAAGAATAGCCTTTAAAGAAACATTATTATAAGAAAATCCTTTTTCGTAGCTGAAAGCTTCTCAAGGTATAAGGTCTCTATTGCGTACATTGCGCATGTCATTTTAGTATGCGGTTAGTTTGATGAAAAGTTTTCTGAACTGGTCAATTAGTACGCGTCGCACATCAAACAACACACGAGTAAAAAAATCAAATACCAAAATTCTGTATGCAATAGAGATGTACGCAATAAAGACCCTTTAGCTCGAGAAGCTTTCATCTACGAAATGGGAGATTCTTACAATAATGCTGTTAGGTTATTCTCTATGGTAAACCGATTTTTATATGGTTGCATTTTATACTGGTCATGTTCGGAATGTTTTAAACACGCTTTTATTGAGTCGGTCGAAATTCCTTATCGAGACGTGCGATTTCGTTTTCATTGGGAATTACCGATCTTGAAATACTCTGTAATTTCTGGAGCTTTAATGTATCTTGACTGCTAGTGCACATTGGTCTATGCGTATATTGACAAAATGAAGTTTCTCAAGAAGCCGGGATCGTAATTACAATAATTACAAAAGATGTGTGTAGCGAGCCGTCGGGTAGCCTACGCCTGTCTCTGCAACTTGTCTCTGTCTCTGCCGGACTAACCGTGCTTGCTTCGGCTTATGACAATTCCGTACGTCGGGGTGTCCCATTTTCTTTTTACCCAGTGTGACATTCATAGGGACAGGCCTTTTGCAAAATCTAGCTTCAATTACAATATCACCTTTATTACTGGAAAGTTGCATGCCGTTTTGAAGTGTCGGTTTTAATAAATTAGGAAGTATTTACATGAAACGTTTGTGGCTTGTTTTTGACATTTTAAGGTAAATTGTCATTGGAGAAATCAGTACTACTGAAAAGTTTATGCCATAATATGCAGGACAAAACTTCAGTCTTTCTGAGGTGATCATGTAGAAGAGAAATTAAGGAGAAAGATTGTTTTCTTTGAATATATGTTCTTTGTAAATGCAACGCAATACAAATATTACGGGAAACAATATTTCGAAGAAACTGTTGGATTATCTTTTCCTCCCTTTACCAATTTAGGACCAGAAGTGTTTGGGTGTGTCCGTGCAAGCGAGTGCAGGAAGAATCTAGTTTGATTTGTCAACAAAATATAATATTAATAAAGCAATTATAATTGTAGTAAAAACGTAGCCACCTTTGATATTTCGAAAATCATCTTCCTTTAATTGGAAAGAAATATTCTACCTGAAAATGTTTGAGTCATAATAAATGAACAAGCGGTTTTAATTTTAAAGAATGTATTTAAAATTTAATTGAATGACAAGACGACAGGCCGAACTGTCGAGAAGCTGTGCCAATACAAGCTTGGTAGTGTTGAAACCTGAATTTGTGGTAAATATGGCTAGGTGGCAGTACTGTGCTTGTGATCGGTGTTGTCGGCATTTCTGGATTTTAATGCTGCGAGACGGAAGAGCTTATTTCGGAAAGTGAAAACAATGTGCAAAAGTGTTTTACCGAAGAAACATATTTCGATTTACACGACGCCGAATGTCTCCTAAGTCCTCGTAGTGAAGCGAACGTTCGTTTCAGTGCTTTGGATCTTTCCAAAAAGATCCCGATCCGATCCGATCGATCTGATCATTTGATCGGATCGGATCTGCGGTATATCGAAAAGAGCATGGATCGGATCTTTTTTTGAGGGAAATTTACCGATCAATTCAGGTCACCTAGTGGCCGCTCTAGTAACTCGACTGACAACAATGTAGCGCACTTACAACGTGGTTTCGTAGAAAAGTGTGAAATGTAAAAAGTCCGATTAATTATTGCAGGTCCTGATGCTACTTTGCTTTTTTGTAAATAATACTACGCTCTTTTGTGTGAATAATATAACAGACATATATACTGTAATATTATAATATAATAATGGGTCGGATCTTTGATCGGATCGGAATCTTTTCCGATCCGGATCTAAATTTTCTGAAGATTTGCATGATCGGATCGGATCGGCAAAAACCGCGAATGATCGGTGAGGATCGAAGATCCGGCGAAAAAAAAGATCCAAAGCACTGAGTTCGTTTGCAGTTCCTGCAGGCAATGTTACTGTCTATTGAAGTTCCAATACAATGTCCTTGCTCCTCAGTAGGCTTAGCTTGACTAATATGTGAACTCTGATCTTCTACTAATTTTGAATTAGTATTATAGTAATTTATATTCCCAGCATACGCTGAAACATGATTAAATGCTATTGTACCGTTGTGTCGTAGCATATTTAACTGAAGTGCAGGATCGACCATTTTCGATACGAATGTTAGTTGTCGGCTATCATCTAAACGCTTAACTTTCTCCAAAGGGACATGAGGAACTCGACTGAAGAACTCAACATCAGCTTTCCTTTTCAAATTATTTTTAATAACTTTATTGTCAATGAGATCGCTTACTCTTTGAATTCCAGTTTCATTTTGACTACCAATACCAGAATGTTGCTGTTTTTTCGAGTATTCACCACAAAACAACTTTCTTCATGTACAGCTCGTTTTTCTAGGCCCGACGTTGTCTCATATTCTCCATACGTACTTACACTGGAGGTATCTTCATACGCACTAACCATATTTTCCAGCTTTGAAGAAGACGGCATTACATTATTGGACTCCGGAATTCCATCTTTTTGAGCTGGGACATGTCGTAGGCATTGTTGTCCTTCACTGTCACTGTCAATCTTTTCCGAAGCGTGGCTTATCAGAAGTGTTTCAATGTTAAATTTCTCTTCATCAAGCGAATTCTTGCTGTCGTTCTTTCTTGATTTCAATTTGTTCGTAATATTCAGTTTCAATGTTTCCAAAATTTCTGATGTGTGTTTTTCAGCACCAGTAGCAAGGCTATTGTTAGTATCATAACTAGCAGTTAGATTATCAACCGTCACAACCCGTATTCCCCTTTCATTGCATACACCACGGTTACATCTACCAATAGTTTCTTAAAACGGATTTGGACGTGCATCCCGGAACTCTTCGCAGCAAACTGGCACAAAATCATACTGTGAATTACGACCTGATCCGTACATTGTCCGTAAACTCATCGACATTAAATTCTAGCAGCACAGCAGTACCGTTAGTAGAAGTTTCGCCGGAAGCGTCGCGTGCGTGCGAATCAAAAACAAAATATTTTCCGTTGCGCTCCATTATACTTGTGTAGTACGAGCAACTAATGAAAAGGACACCAACACAGTTTTGCGAGGCTTTCACAGCTTCTTCCAACGGAGTAGCACCTGTATGTGTTTTCTGTGGCCAAATAAATCCAAATTCATCTTCGCCATGCAATGATACCTTTAACATGTCTTGTTCTTTAAAATCTACATAGCCAGGTAATTTTCTACAAAAGAAGAAAACTTCACGGTGCTCGTAAGTTCTGTATATCTCATCACCCATCCACATAATTTTGAGCAAATCTTCTTCAGCCCATTCATTGGGAGGAACCAAATAACTCCATGCAACTGACAGAAATGCCATCGGTGTACACTGAACTGGAGGTATGTTAAATTTCACTGTTCGTAATACAGTTCTAGAAATTTAAATCGCTTTCATCAGAAAATTCATGCCAGGATTGAGAATACGGTGCTTTACAAACTAACCTCATGCTGAATTACAACAAGAACACCACAAACGTGCAAAGAGACTTTCCAACAGAGACTTGTTTACACAACTTGTCAAAATAAAACAAAAAATAAAAGTAAAAACTTCTTAAATAAATAAAATGAAACAATTAATAAAACGTAAAAACCAATATAACTTAAACCTTATTCCTTACCGACTGTATCACGTAATATTACAAATCCTTAATATTTCTTACGAACAGTTAACCGCAAAAGAAATGCAATACAATCTTTCCAACAGAAACTTGTTTACACAAGTTATGAAAACTGTAATAAAAAGTAAAAATTTCTTATCGACTGTAAAAGCAATATAATTGGAATATTCCTTATCGACTGTATAAATTGATAAAATCTTAATATTTCTTATGAACGGTGAAACGGCAAAAGAAAAGCAATACAATCTAGATATTTCTTATCGAATATGGTTTACCTGTTACTCCTGAAAACTCCAGGTGGGTGGGTAAGCCAAACTCAAAATCCAAAAAAGATGATTCCAGCGACCCTGGAAGCAACTGTCCGTCTGCCACGACTAGTGCAAAACGTAGAATCTACTGAGACGCGTCACTTTCAAAAAACTCCAGGAGAATAGCTACACAGTGGAAATCCAGGACCATGCAACTGATCAACAAATCTAGCACGATTTGTACGTAACACGAACCGAACCTAAGACTAGAGAACGCGAAATTAGATTGCTCAATTAAAGTTTATACTACCTGTCAACCCGGAAAACTCCAGGCGAGTGGCAAATAAAAACCTGAAACCAGATTGAGGTAGAATCCACTGAGGAGCTTCACTTCAAAAATTTCAGGAGACTGGCTAACCAGAGTGGAAATCCAGGGGTATGCAACTAATGAACGGTCCGCCTACAACGATGTGTACGTAACGAGAACCGAACCAAACTCTTCAAACCTATGAAAAAAAAGGAAATTAGACTGCTCAATTAAATTTTATATTACCTGTCAACCCGTAAAACTCCAGGCGAATGGCATAAAAACCTGAAATTCACCTTCCAGTGGAGTGTGTAAATCTAAGACTAGAAAACGGGAAAATACCACTCAACGCTAAGCTTCCAGGAAAAATTAGACATATAAAGTGAATTACATAATAACTTACAAATAAAATACACATGCAAAATACAATTACCTATCACTCCAGAAAATTCCAGTCGTGTCAAATATACAATGCTGATTATTTAACACATAAGCTTGGAACACCGAAAACCGCAACAACAATGAGCCCTGTAAACGTAGGAAACGACGTTTATCAACGTTGTATTCCAAAAACCAAGTAATTGTTGTATGACAAATTAGCACGCATTGGTAGGACACTCGAGCCAAATTTTGTATCTACTTCCAAATGTTCACTCTTCCGACCGTCGCACTTGCCCGTGGCACTATTCCCTTTTCTCCCACCCACAATCCCACCCCAAAATCCTACAGCACTTACGGCGAAAAACCGAGCCAAGCACAGTATTCCCCCTTCTCATAGCCGGGCTAAACCCTGAACGATCGCTTAAGCAGTGCCTGTTGGCACAGCTAAAAACCCTGAACGACCGCTTAAGCAGTGCCTGTTGGCACAGCTAATAAAAAACATTCTCCATCTTCTAATAAAGTCACGTGATTAAAACGACCCAAACAAACCGTCCTATTGCTAACGTCCCACGCCACTGTGAAGAAGCCTTATTGCGGGTCAAAAACGTTTGATAGACGAAAAAGTGGGACACCACTCGCGCAACTGCCGGGTCGTTAGGCACCGACGGTTTGTTTCAAGGTTCATGGATACAAGGTTGGCTCAATAGGCGGGGTTTACGGTGCTTGCTTTCTCCTGTGACGTATGTCATTTATACCAATCAGCGCGCACGGCCGTAAAAAAGGATGGAGAATAAGAATAGTTTGTTCAGGGCATACCCCACGTCCAGTATATATCTACGTTTATCTTGATCTGTATCAGTAATCCTGAATTAATATTTTCTAGAAATATATTTAGTTCCATAAAAGAGCTTATTAATACACCATTCGCTTTTCGTTTATAAAAGTTTCGTATAAGTCATCTAGAATTAATAACTTTTGAAGTATTTAGTTCCATGAAAGAGCTTATTAATACGTCATTTACTTCGTTTATAAAAGTTTCGTACTAATGTATTATTTTGTTTATTTTTCTTAATTTCTTCCCCCTTCACTTGTGGGAGTTGACCCTTTTAACTTCGATAAACCCTTCCACGTACACATTTTTATTTCGGGTTGATACACATATCGCACCTTTTGATTCTAATTAAGATTTTTACGTGAATGAAACATTTACGACATTTACTTCATTTCGGCTCGCATTTACGCCGTGCGTATTCCGAAAATGTGTTTTAAGTTTTGCCGCTGCTTCGGCCCATTCTTGAGAAGGTTCTATTAAACCTCCAAAAGATAACGTTTTGGCCCATGACAGAGTAGCGTAAGAATGAGGGTCACCCCAGTTCGGGAAATGTATTTCGAAGTTCGTGTACCACCCAATATTTAACTTTAATTATGTTACGTACTGTCCAG
>JAHZNP010000326.1:0-74719 GCA_020615345.1 Triops cancriformis
CTGGCTCGGAAACCAGCCCAGTTCTTTCACGCTGCCCCAACTTCAACAGATCCGCAAGACTTCCTTGGCTCGAGTCATCTGCGACAACAATGATGGCAGCATTTCGTTCATCCAGCCTGATGTCTTCAAGGTGGCTGTCGGCGTCAATGCTCGTGTGCCTTGTAATCAAATCCCGATGATGGATTTGGGTGCTTGGGGCGTACCACCACCGTCTGCTCGCTAGTGTTAAAGTTGTACAGAGATTAATTTCAATAAGAAATCGTTACACGCAAAAATCTGAAGCAATTTTATTCTTTTACCCATTCTCTTCCAGGAGTATCTCTCTATGATGTACCACGATAACTTTGTGTACTCTTGGCGCGATATTCTTGAGAGAGATTGAACTTCGCCATCTTGATCAAACTCATCAGTGGTTTTTAGCGTCGTCTAGACTACTTTAGCTACGCAATTACCGTTATTACTTCACGTGATAGCAAAACTAGTCTTACATGATATTTTATAACCTTGGGAAGTATTGTTGAAGAAGTTCGTTTGAAAAATAAAAACGGCTAGAAGGTAAAGAGAGTCTTAGTTAAAATGTCAAGATTTAAAGTCAATATTTTTTGCATTTTTTTAAAAAGACGAACTACGTCATCCATCCGACGTGTTATCGTCTGCGACTCTTTTTTTTATTTGTAACCTGGCTCAGGTAAAATTGCTTTTTTCCATCGTTACCTTTTTCAGATTAGAAAAATAAAATCAGGCACTCGCAAAAAGCATGTTGTAGAAAAGTCAATACTAAAAGATGAAATACTTTTAAAGTAAAATGTTAAAAATCAAAATATTCATGGGGAAAAATGCAACATACTGAAACAACTGTATCAAAGAAATAAAAACGTCAAATAAAATAGTGTTACTGAACGAAAATTACTAATAAAAATATTTACGATGTTTAAAAAATGAAGCTTTTTTGATTACTTTGAAATGGTTTTTAGATGTCGTGTCATCAAGTAATAGCCCACCCGAAAGCGTTTCTATATTTCCATTTCGGAAAGAGTCCAAAAGCGTAAGATATTATTGTCAGAAAGGCACGTGCCTCGTTAACCTTACTATATTTTACGACTTCCGCTTGACTTTTATGGAAGCCAAACCCATCTGTCGACAAGGTTAGGGCCTGCTCTGCATCGCTCTGTCTACCGTAACAGACCTGGTAGGTTTACCAATGGTACACCTGGATTGGCAGGCCATCGACAGGTAGCATCTCCATTAGCCCTCATTACCCCCCTTCACTAACAGATCAGGCTCATCACATCGTAAAATATAGAACCTAGCCACCCATAAACCTAATGTTAGATGTAATGTACGTGAGCCAAATGTTCGCCACTGACAGAGTAATACTTCATGGCTTAACTACCAAAGATCAATGAAGCTCGTGCTCCTAAAAAGGCCTCTTTCGAAAAAGTTGAACAGCTGAAAAATACAAATTCCTCACAGAGATAGGGAACAGTTCTGAATGAAGACATTTTGAAACAAAAGATATGCACGTTGCCTGTTTCTTTTTCAATTGTATTGGAAATTGTTAGAACAAAAGCGACAGCTTGCGACAATGAAGTCATGCTAGTATCTACAATATAATCTAGCTATTCTTTCCTAGAAATCAATTATCTTGTTTATTTCTCCTTATCTATACGACATCGATAAGTACAGAACACCTATTTCCTTTCCGTTGATTTAATCGCTACATAAAAGTGTTCGCTTTTTTCGGTTTATTGGGTATTCCAGGTTTGAAACACATGTGTAGAAATTTATACTGCTGCAACTTTAGTTCAATCTCTGTGCAAAAAATACATTTTTGTTTCGCTTCGCTTGCACTTGCATTTCTGTGCTTATGGCTTCTCATGGCCCACCTAATATTAATCTAATTATTATAATTCCCTAATAATTAATATGAATAATTAATAATAATAAGTAATATTACCCTAATATTACACATTACTCAGAATGTATTTTTTATAAAAGGCGTGAGTAACTCACACTTTACCTAAAAAATAAAAATAAAATGTTCTTTTGTGAAAATTAGCAGAACCATGCTTGTGTAAGTTTTTCTCTTCATCTTTGATAATTTTCCACGATTTTTTCCCTACAACCACTTCCCTTCATCTCCATCTCTACAATCATTTTTGTATTACTGTGAGTTGAATTATTACAGCTCCCAATTAGCTCTTGTTCATATTCATTTGTCCTCAATCACTAGATCCAAGAAACAATCCTGTTGTGTATTGTATATTGCAATTATACCCAGCTTTGTCTTACTCGCAATGATCTCATTAATTTCCGTCTGCCAAGTGGCGTCCAAAGCACGCAACAATGAATTCCGTAGTCTGGCGGTAAGTTCAACAGGTTCGACGCTAGGGGCGCTAGGATAATATTCTAAAATGTAAAAGAAAAATTCAGATTATTTGGGACGTATCTCTTCAAGGACTTACGCTGGTTCATTTCAGATTACCCTGCACCCCTTACAGGAAACTGATACCCTTCACTTTATTCCACAGCACGCATAATCGTCCGTTGCATTTTAAGCCTAAGTAGTCTTAGTCTGTTGAGTACACCTTACTACGCAAATTGAGTACGCTCTTCCCATGAAATACTTAGCGTATCTGTGTCGCGTAACAACGCGTTCCTTTTTCCGAACCAACCATGTATTGTACAATACTAAGGGCTTGCCGTGTGTCTGCGTTAAAGCTGAATCACGCAGAGCGTCGTCCGCCCTTACATGGTCGCGTGTCTCACTCCCACAGTGCATTAGTTACCCAAACAAAAGCGCAATGCCTACAAATTGACCCGAGCTCTGTCACGTGTATGGACTAGTTAGCTTATTCGGGTCTTACATGCGTTCGTTGCACCCAAAATATTGACTTAAATCATTTCCTTAATACAGTTATGAAAGCTACCGTTGATTCCGGTATCAACTGTGGGAACAAGAGCGGCAACGCCGCTACAAGCAAAATGTGAACAAAAAATTACACAAAGCTTGTAAACGTTGAGCTGGAGAATTGCAAGACCTGTCAATCATCCATGAGAGAGCTTTCCTCCGATCATGTGTGCTAAAGTATACCAAATGGAACCTTATCATGAAGAGGCACTCCCTTTTCCACGTCGTGAATCTTTTCCTGGTTCAGGTTAAGCTGCTATGAAAAGGAAGGCCGGCTTTTGTTAGTATCGCTTTCTATATCTCAATCTCCCAAAGGTGTACCCGAAACGATACATTAAATAAAAAAGAGCTACCTGGAGATTTTACTTGGATAAAGAACTTTTTTCCTTCATCGTTTTTACACAAAAAGAAAGCTTCAGCGCGTTTTAAGATGAGAAACTAGATTAGTACCACGGTCGTGAGAAAGATTATTGCTGATCGCAATCAAATCAATATATAGAGTTTCTTTTTTTTTTGCTCTCGCTCGAACATTTGGAGAATCTGTTGAAACGGTCTGTCAGGAATTCCAGAAAGGTGGACTTGTATCGTTGATGCTTTTTCCTTTCAAAAGAATGCGAAACGTATCCCCTGCTTTCATTGTCAACGCTTGCCAACAATAGCGTTGTTTGGTTCAGCTTGTAATCCTTGCTTTACATCACAAACTTTACATGATCGGGTAGGGATTAGCAAATACCATAGACTCCGCTTTGCGTTTTCCAACGCTATAGGATGCTGCAGGAACGCTTCACGATTCATATCTCTGCTACAAAACTTACAAAAAGGGAGTCGGTAAAGCCCTACTAAAAACTTCACGGTAGCATTGGGACAACAAAAGGCAGCTCCAACAAAAGGGGGATCTGAGCTATCGACATGTCGGTGTCGAAAAGCGTTATTTCTGTTTACTCACCCAATCGCACCCTTTTTATCAACAAAAAAAGCTTCACCTGCCGTCTCCTTATCTACAAACCACCTTTAATAAAAGCAGATTAATCAGAGTAGTAAGTTAATATAGCAAAAATGATTAAGCAACAATTAATATAGCAAAAATGATTACGCAACGATTAATATAGCAAAAATGATTGCGCAATTATTAATATAACAAAAATTATTAAGCAATAACTAATCTAGCAAAAATGATTAAGCAACAATGAATCCAGCAAAAGTGCTTAAGCAATTATTAATATAGCAAGACGATTAAGACGATTAAGTAAAGAACAAGTTTGATGTACAAAGAATCTGATTTATTACAAGGTATAGGGTTTTATACAAAAAGGTTTTAGAAGCACTGGAAACTTTGAGAACTTGACATTTCGAGTCCTTGGAACGATTCTTCCGAGTAGCCATCGGAGGAGCTGCAGGTCAAATGCGAAGGTGGGCGTTCTCCGTAGGTGGATAAGGATTGTGGGTACCAGGGACCTTGATGTTGCGGAGATTGTTGCACATCCCAGGTTGGTGCGCACTGCGGTTGATACGGCGACATTTCGCCAGCTGCGGGGCTGAGATCCGTTTTATACAGCGCTGAATAGTTTTGATTGGCGTGGGGGAAATAACGGCTATCACGGAGTGCGTTCGGGAACATGGAAGTCAAAGTGCGCAGGGAGGAGGCTAACGTCGTCTCGCAGTCGGAATACGAAGACGTGCTGCTGCTGTTCATAGCGGACGAGCAGTGACCGTTGAGCGCAGGCGAGGAGCGCAACGGGTTAGGTAACGTCGAAGGCGGTTCTGGATTCGTCGACGTAATGCTACTCTTGTGATCGCCGATGCTCACCGTCACATTGCCCACGTTCACATTGATAGTCCCGTTTTTGGCGCCGTCTTCCACCACGTCCAAGGCTTGGGACAAGGCCCAGATGTAATTGTGCGCAAAGCGCAAGGTTTCAATCTTGGTTAACTTGGTTTCTTCGGGAAAAGTGGGCAAAATCGTGCGCAACTTGTCCAAGGCGTCGTTGAGCATATGCATGCGATTGCGTTCGCGGTCGTTGGCCTTCATCCGACGCGATTTCTTCATATGGACGAGCTGCGTTGGGCTGCGGACCCGGGCGCGGGATTTACTGTAGCGCTTCTTGCGGTTGGGTTCTCCGTCGCGCTGGGACTGAAGTTTCTCGACGTTGGCCATGAGTTGGTCCAGTTCGTCGTCGAACTGGTCGTCTTCCAGCGAAGACAGTGTCTCGGGACTTTCGGACTTCACAGACATAATGGAGGTGCGCACACTGCCGACGGAGAGAAACGTTTGACTGGAGGCTTTGGCTGAGTATCCCTTTTTGTTTTGAACCATGGCTTTGGAACTTTTTCACTTTCGAACAATCGCAGCGGACTTACTTGCCGGCTGAAGCGTCAGTCAAGAAGTGGTAGGCGATACGTACTGCCTGTGACCCCAACGAGGACTGAATAAGAGTAAGGGGGCAGCCCCCCATTTATGAAAGCTCAAGAGAGGAGGGGGGTGCTCAACTTGACCCTCGATAGCTTGCTGGTGGAGGCCAAGCCCGGGAGGAGTCGAGGACGAAACATGAGCTCCCACCCCAAACCAATCGGCACCCTAAATAGCACGGGGCATGATTGTTCGTACGACAAAGGATTTTAATGACCCTACGTAACCAAGCGAAAACGCAATCCCTCATACGCTTTATAATCCTTTTTAAAGAACAAAACCTCTCAAAAATTCGCTAGTACGTCTAAACGTTCTTTGTAAGCCTCATTACATGTGACGTCATCGGCAATGCGTTTGGGTACACTTTAAGCTGTTTTAACAACGAAACTCAGAAAATTGAGGAGAGTAGACCTTCAATATGCTCTATAATATGTGACGTCATCAGCAATGCGTTTGGGTACACTTTAAACTATTTTAACAATGAAACTCAAAGAAATTCAGGAGAGTAGACCTTTAAAAAGACCGGATTACTGACAGACATCTACTCGACAATAAAGTTTTGCTACACTATTCCACTGGTTCCAATAGTGTAGTGTTCCTCAATGTTTTTGTATACTACCAAAAACTACTAAAAAGCATTTGGTTATAGTACTTTTTACTTATATTACTTACTTATTTACATCACTTATTTTACATTAGCTTGATTACCTTACGCTTACCCAACGTGGATAAAGAATATGTTTACCATTGTGCACAATTTTAGATAGTTCACCCAGGTTTGAGAAGGCACTCCACTTTAGTTCAATCCTTTGCTGAACCTTACTCAATGATAATACGCTGATTTGCACTCTATTCGCCCATATTTTGCGCTCGTCAATACGTGCAATAAAACCCTCATATAATTGTCGTAATTCGTGTTTAAACTTTAAAATAAACAACTAAATAAATGAAACACTAAAATATGTAAAAAGGGCAAGAATCTACACAGCGAGTTCAAAGCTGAAGGGCAATCCGTGTGTCCCCCTTTCATTGTTGCGAACTATACAGTAGAGTACTGACGTCGCAGATTGTACCCACGCACCCAATCATAAAGTGACGAATGAAGCAAAAATCTTCTTTGGCTCTCGAGTGGAACTCCCTCTCTTGACATGGCACCAGCCTATATAAATCCACACAAGATCGATAGTGACTCTTGGAGCCTAGTCGTCGTCAGCGACCACCTGTCACTTGTTGAACCCATAATTCAACTGCGTCAGTACCACTTATTATGATATCTTCCGCATATGCATAAAGAAGAACCTCTTCAATTTTCTCCCGACCGTACAAAAACAGAGTCGGCTTATGATGGTTTCTACTTACATAAGGGTTCTGAGAGAAAAACTGGGATTTAACCTTGTAAACTTCTAAGTCACCAACGAAACAGGATTTACGATTGCCTTTCGAAGAAAAAGTCGAGTACCACTCCAAATATGAACAAAGCTTCTAATGCTAAAAAAAGTCTAATTCTAAAAAACAAGTTTAATTCTAGAACACAAGTCTAATTTAAAAGCAATTCTAATTCTAAAAAAAATCTAATTCTAAACAATCTATTTCTAGAAATAATTATTTTAAATAACAATTTTGATTATAAATCAAATCTTTTTTTTTTTAAAAAAAACTCTACCTTCTACCTGTCTCACTGAAACACAGCTGACTGACCAACAACGAATTCTTAGGAAATACCCAACAAGTACCAAACAATGAAATCCTTACTAACTGGATTTCTCTGTCTTGACTTTCCCTTGTAAACAATAGTATGAAATGTCATAAGAAACAACGATCCCTTTTATTATCCGACTTCTGCATAACAATAAAACAATTGCATAGAGAGAACTACGCGGTTGTATTCCTGTAGTTCCGTACTGTATAGTTACGAATTAGCCTGAACTTTGGCTCAATATTTCATTATTAGTACCGTAACCTTGTAAGTGATATTTCCAAGATTAAAAGTATGAGGTATTTCCTAAAATTGAACAGACATAAATAGTCTTCGGCTTATATTGGTCTCTGCTGAGCATACGCGGTCAGAATACGGGGGCAAATGACTTTGATGAGATGGTATTTCACGCTATGATGTAGTTGAACATTGCTAAGAGCCTAAAGAGGGAAATACAGACCGCAGATGTTGTCAAAAAGGTGGGGGAGAGAAAATACGCGTCGAATCCAGCTCAAGCACGTGCGATTGTCCATCAGGTCGAACTGGTCAAGGCGGGCCAAGGGTCAGTGCAATTTTATAGAAACCGACTTGTGGGGTCGCCACACTCGTCCAAGCCGCTTCTTGCCATGACCCACACCATTTCACGCCTCCCATTACCAGCAATTGGATACCACCCCCCTCACAGGTGCTGCCTTAAAGTTCATGCAACACACCACCTTTTACCCGAAGAAACTAGAACGCGCTAAATCGAGGACGTCGGTGCTCCGCCTCCCTTTTCAATGAGCAATTAAGCCTTAAGCCCGTTTTTAACCACTTACCACCCCGTCTTCAAGTTCTTTGGCGGTGGGTGACAACATTCCTCTCCCCCAAGTCTCCTTTTAAAGCTTTATGAACTGGCAAGTTTCTGTTTTATTATTCCCCATAAAGCTGGGAGTTGATCATAAATTCTTGAAAGGACAAATTTTCTTCCACTTCTCGAACACCCATAATTTTTTCTTAATATTACAGCGCTCTACCCCTTTCCCCCCATCGGTATAGGCCCCCTTTGATAACGACCTCTCCCTTTTATCGCATCTCAAGGGACGCGAACGAAGAGACGCCATCGAAGCTGATGGACGCTTTTTGCGTAGGTCCGGGTACTCTGATTCCTACTTTGGCGGCGTTATTTGAATACGAATCCAAGCACCCGGCAGGGGACCTGAACTATACAGGGACCAAGAGCGAGGGTAAGGTTCCTCACCCATCAGGGCTATTCCAATGGTTTACCCTGAATGTGACTGTGAGGGTGGGAGGGTGGGGGGCACATTAACTCCATTGTATGATGTGCAGCCGGCGCGACGTCCTGGATGCTACTATTACTGCTGCTACAGGACTACGACTCTGGGTCCAAAGAAAAAGTGTATTGCGCTCGAAAGCAATGAACCTTACAGCCGGCAAAAATAGTGACTCGAAAGCTTGTTACAGGGCGAGCGTCACACAAAGATTTTATTACTCTGCAATGGGAGAAAACGAACATTGCTGGACTTTTACTGCCCATTGCCAAAGTAATAAAACCGGACATCTACCGTGCTTTCCTAATTGGTTCGCGTATAACCTGTGGGGATAGCTAGGCTTTTGCGAAAAATTGGATTTGCAAGTCCGTCATAGATTGGCGAGCGTCCACGAAGGAGATATTAGGCCCCTGGTGTTACCTAATGAGATTTGTATTGTTTTATTTGGGAAAGATGAGCCTAAAATGATATAAAGAAGAACGATAATAAGAAAATATGCAATGATGCTGGTGTACATTATTGTACGCCCTTCTTGCATATTATATTTGTTATTATCGTTATTATTATTATTATTATTAACCTATAATTACTTGTTTCAAATCACAGTATACACACTGGTACATTCACCAGGAACCGACCAGGTCCGTCACTTTCTTTTTAACTGAATAAATAATTCACCCAAGTGTTCGACGAAGTAGGCGAGCCGTTCCCAATAACACAGTCTTTTGAATTTCTTTAGCACTAACTTGACATGGGAGGTGATCAAGTTGTTCTTGAAACCCATTTTTAATAGTTCCAAGGGCTTCAGATGACTACAGGAACAATTCGGGTCTTCGTACCCCATATGTTTTGTCTCAATTTCCGAAACTTTATACAGTGGAACCCGCTTAATTACATAGGCTCGGGACCGAACGATCTCTATGAATTTACGCGGAGCTTGAAATTATCCGGAGTTGCCTTTTACAAGGCTAAGAAACACGAAATGAAAATTGACAGCACCTCCAGATTCACAGCACGCTACTAAACATGGACTAAGTAACCCATTTGGCTCGTCAACGATAAGGTGAAAGGTGAAAGGTCCGTGGCTAAGAGATTACGCTCGAATACGAGTTTATTCGAAGCCTTTCTGGGAATTTTGAGGCCTCCTGGTTTCACGAATTGGCCTTGCGATTGCGTATGAAATTAGCTGGAGTTACTTAGCATTTTTAAATATCCAACGGGACGAAGACTTTTTATGAATTTAGGCAGTTTATGGGATTATGCGATATGAAATAAAACGAATCTTCTCTCTATAGAATTAAATGGGAATAAAACGGAACCGTATGTTCAGCATGAATTAAAGCGGGTTATGAAATTATCCGATATGAAATTAAGTGGGTTCCACTGTATTTCGTGATTTTTTCCGCTTCTTTAGCTAAGATATTGTTGTCATCAGCGATAGATGCACCTAAGAGGCACAATGTAAAACTTTTTTGTAAATTTACAATTGCAGCAAAAAAATATAAGGACTTTACTGTAAAAATAATTAGAAAAGGTTTTTGTACAACAAATTCGTGGTTAAAAAATCAGTTTTGTAAGTATTTTTACAGTGAAGTCGTTGTAATTTTTTGCTGCACAAAGAATCATTGTAAATGCACAAAATAATTACAATATAACGCATTCGGTGTTTCTTATCCTGAAGCACAATACTAGCTCGATTGGCAGTAAGGGTACGAGCCGTGCGGATGGTCATGTCCCTTAATAGGACTGTATCTTCCGTTTCAACTACTAGAGTATTATTACTATTCTTTTTTGGAGAAGAACCGACGTAGGTTTTCGCCGATTGCCATATCTTATGTTTATTTCTTCTGTGCTTACACTGTATTTTTTTTATTTTGCAGTGGTTCTTTGTGCAGCAAAAAAATATAAGAACTTTACTGTAAAAATACTTTGAAAATGTTTTTCAACCACAAATTTGTGTTACATTTTTTGTAGCTATTTTATAGTGAAGTCCTTATAATTTTTCGCTGCACAAATAATCACTGCAAATAAAAAAACACACTGTAAATTCATTTTTTTTATGTACAAGCATCTGGCCAAATGTGCCGAGACAGAACAAGGGAACGAAGGAGTACAAGAAATTGCATTTTTATTGCTGTACACTATTCCAACATTGCACAAACCTGAAGCTTCCCCAGAATACAAAGAAAATACAAAATTCAACGAGCTGTTTGTACCATTTACTATCGAAAATAAACAAAACAATAGGGAACGTGTTGTTAGCCCCTAGGCTTGGCACGCTTTCATGGTGATTTCCAAGTTTAATAGCGCGTCACACGGTTGATTGGCGCAGGTGTCATCTGTAGCGTTTGGGTACCCTTTTCTCGCCTTGGTGTCGGGTGACGCGAAGGGTTAGATCTGCCAATATGCCCAATGGGGAGGAAGGGTTTTGCAGGGGCCAAAGGGGTGAATTTCAATGAAGCAAACATTTTCTAGAGTGACGAATCGACATAGCAAACAATCTCTTAACTCAGATTACCATTCCACTTCCTGCTTTGGATACACTACTCCTAAAACGCGCTTCAACCATCTGACACGAGCTAAACCATGAAAGTGTTGATTAAAAACTTCACGCTTACCACTTTACAGGACGTGTTATAAAGCAAATTTTTACCATAAAACTTTCCATATGGTACCGTTACATTGTGGTAATGGCTAATGCCCTCGTCTATGAAAAATTTCCAATCGGCGTACATTTCACACTTTTGGGCATTGTGTACGTTTTTTTTCTACAATTTATTTAACTTTATTTAAGTGTATTTGACAGCGTAAGTTGCGTTCGTTGCTATAACTGGTCTACATATACGGTATATCAGCCTCTTTAAAACATTCTGGTACAACAATGAGCAAAAAAAGACTACTTGATGAATCAGAGGTCTAATTAAGCATCTCGAACTGATTTACTTTATTGAAAGGGGCGAAAGCGTTTTGCCAGTTGGTTAGGAAGTGAACGGTTGACCACGAATTTTGAAAGCGAATTTTCACCTTGTCAGAAAAATTTCAGACTAACACATCTGAATGGTTCGATGAATAGAACAATATTCCATTGTGCATATAAACAATATCTTATAAAGGCCACTGCAACCCAGTAAAGAGGTAAAAGTGCTTGAATTATCGAACTATAATGCCTATTTTTTAAAAGAATTCCGAAGTCTGAATCTGAGCCAAACAAAAGTTACTCTATGGTTACAGCGTCGACGGAGTGAATGAATTGTTTAGCATCAATAGTTCTACATCTTTAATTGCGTTGTTCATACACTCTTTAAATAACACAATCTTTCGAACGTCGAAGTCTACCTTTAATTTACGCAGCAATTGAATAGTAAAAACATAGTTGAATAATAAAAAAACATTAGTTGAAACTCCAAGCTCCTTCAACCCTTAATAAAAGTAAATCAACCCCAGGAGACTTAATTAGACCTCTGTGATTTGCCAAGCACATTTTTTTGGTGGCTTACCGTATTTTAAGCATTGTATACGGTGCTGTACCCATTTGCAATGAAAAGTGGGCGTTATCAATGACGCTGTAGACAGTAGCAATACGGATGTTTGCTATGTCCCGCCAAGATTAAAAGGTTTGCTTGTCTGTTAAAGCGTCTTGATAATAATGACACGCGCCCAGTAAACCGCAAGTCTCGTGTCAGCCCTTGGGAGCCTTCCATGAATGGGGTAGAGATAAGCCCGGCGATCGGAGCTTCCGTCTACGTCTACTTCTCCTAGGGCGCGACCATCTGCCCTCCATAGTCTCGACTGTTACAACAATGAAGAGGACTGGACTCGACCCGAGGTAACAAGTTTCCAAGATAAGATAATCCAAGTTTTTGGGTTGTTGATAGTTTCTAGTACGGCAAAGTAAATACTAACTCTTTGTGTCAATGAAAGCAAAAACGCAAACCGTGTTTGTTTAACAGTGAAAGCCCCAGGCAAGGTTTCTCTCG
This sequence comes from Triops cancriformis, assembly GCA_020615345.1. Lineage (NCBI taxonomy): Eukaryota > Metazoa > Arthropoda > Branchiopoda > Notostraca > Triopsidae > Triops > Triops cancriformis. The sequence continues at coordinate 12,263 of JAHZNP010000326.1, forward strand.
TGTGTTCAAAATGGCGCGTTTTCTCTCTACCGTTCAACAGTTTTGGGGGAATAATGCGTTAGGCGAGAGGATTATTCATGTTGCACACACCATATCCACCCTACGGATTCAGATCTTTTATTCTCTGCTTCTTCTTCCTACGTCTAAGGGTAAGTTGGTGCAGCCATCAACTATATCAAACCTCTCAACAATGGACGAAGAGCGTGGCTTGGGGGGAGCCAGCAGTTGAGAGGGGAGGGCGAACCACGATCAAACCAGTGCATATGGATGGCATGGCACACACGACCAAACAATGGCGTTAGGACTTCTTATGTTTGTTCGCGAGGTTTTCAGGCCCAACTAAAGAACCAGCTTAACGTTCCGCTTCTCCTGCGTTGTTTTTCCTCAAAGTGCTGAAAACATGGCCTCGGCCTGTCGTGCTGAAATAATTTTTTGTTTTCAAAACGAATCCATCGTACACTGTAAAAATTATTTTGTGAATTTCCAACGATTCGTTGGGCAGCAAAAAATGAGGAGGACTTTCTGTAAACATACTTACAAAAATGTTTTTTAACACGAAGTTGTGATAGAAAAACATTTTAAAAGTATTTTTATAGTTAAGTCCATAGCATTTTTTTGCTGCACTGTAAATTGACATTTTTTTACAATGTACATGGTTATAAAAAAGACGGAGGAAACGAAAATTTCCGACTTCTTTTCACAAAACTTAATCTGTTTTATGAATTTATGGATACATCTATTACATGTTTATAAACGGAAATTCAAGGTTAATTACTTTATGATGTAATCACTGCCATTGTTGGGGTATAAACTTGAATACTGTGTTTTATCGTGACTTAAAGTGTTTTTTCGTATGGTACGGTTAAGGTGAAATTCGGTTAAGACGAAAAAAATTACGGTCCTTTCGATTTCGTCTTAACCGGTTTCCACTGTACAAAAACTTGGTGGTACTAGAAATAATTGTCACCTCAGCTGACATGACAGTTGGGTTCAAGTTTCTGGGGTAAAGTAGAAATTGGATAAACCCTTACAGACCGGGATTTACTTTTCAGGACTAGTTTTTCAGAGTAACTGAACTGTTATTTAAAGCAGGCAATCCTTTTAGCCCTGGATAGGAAAACCATGACAGATTTGAAGCAAAGGGGGGTGTTGGAGGGGGGGAAAGACTTTCTGCGTTTCGTTTTAATCACAATTCAAGCTCTACATTTGCATTCAACGCAGTGGTAGTGGTGCATTTTTCCGTGGTCTTCAATGAGGTTCTTAAGCGCATTTAGATGTAGGGTTCATGAATTACTTCCTCTCGCCAAAGCTGCGGGCTTCTTGCTACGGTCACGGCTCATGAGCCAAAGTCTCTCTTTTGTCATCTCGGGAAATGAATGAGGTCTTAATGAGCTTTGTGAAAAAGCCTCACACCTTGCCAGCTATCGCTTCAATTACTCTGAATGCAGTCTACAGTAGCTAATTTACATAGAACCCTAACTAGAAAGCTAAAGCAAATTTACCTGCTGAGCTACAGACATGTGCATTAGTTAGCTTATTGAAAATCCACAGGGAAGTTAATGTCTCTTTCGTTACGCAGAGTGTCCAACTGGTGCTTATAGACTTAACTTACTCCCCAGGACTTATTTCTATTCTACGTGACGCTTGGAAATATTCCTGAGAAGAGCGAATCCTATCGTCCGGAAGTTACTTTTTATTTTTTTAACAGGCAACGAAATTTATTGTTGCCTTGAGTCACTGCGAAGTTCATCTCGCATCTTTTACGTGCGTCCAATTTGAAATTGACGGTTATTTACCGTGCGTCAACTAGGTACCCTTCCACTGGCGTTATCTTTACTTACTTTTCTATTGCATTATTTTGTGAACACCATTTGGGACGGATGCTAATAAAACCTCTAACCCTCGAAGTGCAGAAACGTTGGATTTTTTTAACTCGTTATGTCTGGACGCTGTGTGGCCAGGCCTGGGCGCAATTGAACTTAAATCCATATTCAAGGCGACGGTGCACCTAACCGTGGTATAGAGGAATGACACGCGAAACGGCGTTAGCGATTTTACCAGAACTACTCTGTATATTCATTAAAGAATTCAATTTCAATTAAGAATGGGACACAATTGTGTCCCATTCGTTTTACCGAGTACTGTACAGCCAACGTTAATTAGCTAATTGTTGCCTGTAGGCACCATTTTCCCTATCGTAGTCGACCTTGCCATCATGTCTCTTGACCCTGCATTCCACCTTTTCGCATCCTTCCCTTCCCTTACTATTTCCTATATTAGGCCTGCTAGAAGTCACAATAGATCTTTACTTCCACTCCTGTACAAGTAGCTATGCTGAACAAAGGCGTCTTCAAAAATGTAGCTGATTGTGTTCGTATTTGTGTGTGCCATTACCCTTTTAATGCGTTAGTGTTTTATGCTATTTATCTGTTTGTGCACTCGTGACCACAGTATAAGGGTTTTACTGTGCTCTTATACCCTTATACTGTGCTCGTGACCTCATTTGTACTTTTTTAAGGGAATTTCCGATTGTGTACATTTTTTTTGTTTTTGTTTTGCCACATTGCCCTTTTTAATTGTTTTCTTTGTTGGTGTTGTATTGTTTGTAAAAAATTGTTGTTATTGTGTATTGTTTAATGACGAAATATCTCGTCATACAGAAACATTATCGGGTGGTTCTTTGTGTTTACTGTTTGTATTTAAAAAAAAATGCTGCATTTGTGTCCTATTTATTTTCTTCCACTATCAATATTCGTGGTCTTGGCTCCCATTACTAATCTGTTTTATTAAATATTGTAACATTTTAGTAGTCTGTCAGTTTTATTGGTGGTTTGTGTTTTCGCTTGTTGCATCTGGCTTCTGCTTACGTAAATTTTGTGCTGGTGAAAAGAAGCTTATCGTAGGACGAGTTCGCATAATATTGTAAAGGAAAAAAATACATATTCCGTTTTTAGAAATTTTAAATAACAGTTTTTCATTTTTCAAATAACAAGAATTTGATAAATTTACAAAAACATTAATGCATGCTTTAATAACTATATGTAAATACCTAAACCTGTGGTAAAACAGTTACAGTGAGACTCTGTTCTTTTACAAAATCCTTTTGCAAAATAAGGACAAAAATGTATGGTAAATTTACGACGTCCATAATATATCTTTACGATTACCCGTGCAAATTTACCGTTTCTTTTCAGTGTATCAATTTACCAAAGTTTGTGTAACTTTACCAAACGTTCAGGTACCGGCGATAACAATAATTTGGGGTAAATTTACATATTACCCCTGTAAAGGAAAATACACTGAAGTTTGGTAAATTGTTTTACCAAAACATATTTTGTAATTCGTTTTACCACAATGTCCTGCTCATTTTTCTACTGATTATGAATCATGGTAAAAATAACAACATTTTTTCTTACAGTGTATTATGATCCAAATCTTTCCTATCGAGACTATTTACGGAAATACTGAGTAATTTTACCAAAATCGCCGACGCCATTTAGCATAAGGTCACGATTACGGTACCTTTAATTGGACTTGAGAAGCCGTTGCTTGTATGGCTTTGCAAGTCAACAAGTTGATTTTTTTTGTGTGAATTTCCCCCATTTAACAATGCATTTGCCTCGTTCTGCGACTAACTCTCCTTAATCCAGAGAACACGAAGCGTCCAAAATCGATTAGCAGAGCACAATTACCTTAACTTGTATGAATGCAAAAAGAATTTAATTGAAGTGAACCTTAAAGTCCACACGAAGAATGTACTGGCGCATACCCTGCATCTTTCGAGCTTAATAACGTTATTCTCTTTTTCAAACCACAGAAGATGTGTCGATTTAATTTCACAAGAAGTCTCTACCTTACTTCCTATCTTCACACGTGACTGAGCTGTACACTACCATCCCGCAGGATGCAGTTACTTATTTTAACTGTCAAATTCCAGATTTCAAAACTGCACGTGTTATTCGAGATCGAAACCGTTGAAGGCCCCATGTCCCGATACTTCCCGTTATATTCATTCTCTCCATAATAATCCCGTGAATAGAAAAGAATTTTTGGCGCAAAAAAGGAAAAGAATTTAAAATGCCTGGTATTTCTAAAAGCTTAGCCCCTAAAATGGCGCTTTGACACAACACAGAAGACCACGGCTATATAGTGAAATCCGGTAGCCTAAACAAAAGTAATGAAGCGACGACCGTTTTGACGTAATCCAAATGGATGTTGTGCTGACGTACGGGATGCGCGCTACGTTCCAGGGATTATCCCCAAGCATCCCAAAACTGAAACCCCAGGATGCTGCTCCCATTGTCCTTTTTTCATCAAACTTTTACCCAGCCAGCAAAGATAAAGAGGGGAAACCCGAGTTGCCTGACGTAACTCCCCCATTGCGAAGGTGTATACACCCCACCTGCCGCTCATACGGCCAGTCCCATTGTTGCTAAATACCCGCAAAAATAACTCGAACCCACACCGTATGCGCAAACTAAACCGTTTATTGTTATCCTCCTTGTTACCCCATGTCAAATAAAATTAAAATACTAAACCCTCACATCTTCCTACCCACATATGGGTGTAACCAACCGACCATACATAAACCACACCTTTTTCCTTCGACCATCCCACAAATTCCGGAAGGAAAACTTGCACACGCCGCATGGCCACGTGTGGCTGCCATTACTAATCAATTGGTCACACTTTATCTAGGCTTACAAAATCCGGATCTTTTACCCCAAATTGGTCCATAAGGAGCGTACGACACCCTAAACACCCTAACGTACGCACTTCTGTTCAGTACAGTACTGTTACCAGCCAAATGAGCATACGAGACCATGGGCCTTGCACGCGTCACGCGCATTCAAGTCACTTGCCGCCGTGACGATTAAGCAGTCACAACCCTCCACGAAAGTGACACATTTTTCTCTTTCCTACAGGCAATCGAGTTTAGCAACAAAAGACACGTTTAACGCCTATCGCGTGTGTCTATTAAATGTTGTAAAGTATGGTGACTACAATTACACGCCCCTTACGGGTCCTTGAAACCAACAATGAAATGAATCCATACGAAAAGTGTGTGAAGGATTCCCGATGTCGCGTAACTAAGAAATGAGTCGAACTACTTTTTTGTCCTTTTATAAGGCGAAGACATCAGACGCGTGCGATCTGAGTAATTGAGGCTTCTGTGGCAACAATGAACTTTAGGGTGCATAAAGGTTTACACAGCTTAGGGTACAAAGGTTCTGTTTCCATTGTCGTGCACCTGTGGTATTCAAATGAACAGATACGCCATCTTTGCGAGATTTTGTGTGTAGGTAATACGCTATAAAACAGCTGGAAATTCCCCCGTTTGTAGTTGTAGTGCGCCAGTACTCTGTCGGACTTGCTTAGAGACGATTGATTGAAGCAAAAATGAGTTTGCGCTGCGCATCAATTTGCTGCGTATTCATTTTGCTGGCTGTTCTTTGTTCGGGCAGTTCGGGCTTTGGGAACAGAACATTGGAAGAACACAAATGGAACAAATACAAGGTACATAATAAAGGAAATTGAATTACGTTTATTTTTGACTTGTGATTACTTAGAACCAAACGAAAAGACAATACAAAAACGCAGCTGAAGAAGCGCAACGGCGTGAAATTTGGCGGAAGAAGCATGCGAAGATCGAAGAGCATAATGCGAAATACAAACGGGGTGAAGTTGGCTACGAGATGGGGGAAAATAGGTTCTCCGATTTAGTGAGTCCACAGCTAACTAAAATTAAAATGTAATGAACCTGGACTAATATTGGGAATGTTGATTTAGACTTACGAAGAAGTGGCGGCTAGCCATTTGAATTTGGACACTTCGAAGTTACCCCAAGTTACCAAAAGCTCACAGGTTTCCGTGACGTCAAAAATCACCTTGCCCGCTTCGGTAGAAAATGAATTAATGACAAATTTCGAGTTTTATCGTGTTTTTGAAAGATTGACTACCGAACGGACACTTGTATGGCTGCGATTAAAGACCAGAGCAGTTGCGGAAGTTGTTACGCCTTCGCTGCTATCAGTCCTTTGGAATTCGACCTTTGCCAAAAGAACAGCAAGTTAACAACACTGAGGTAAGAATTTTTGACGTCACAATTATTTCGACGATACGAAAACATTCGTCACCTAGTTTGTCTTCACTATATTTTTTTTTAATTTACAGTGATTCATTGTTCAGCCAAAAAAATGATTAGGACTTTACTGTAAAACTACGTTAAAAAAAATTGTCTAACATAAATTCTTGTTAAAAAACATTTTTGTAAGTATTTTTACAGAAAGTCCTTGTAATTTTCTGCTGCAATAATCATTATAAATTCACAAAATCATTTTTTATAGTGTTGTGCTTTGTAGTTTAACGATTTCCTACGTGATTTTCCTAGTGAACAACAAATCGTCGACTGTACAAGTTGCTTCTTGGGCATTGGCGGCAATGGTGGATGCAACGGTGGATTTTACGTGACAGCTTGGGAAAAGCTGAAAGAAAATCCCTTCGGAATTAACAGCGATAAAACGTATCCTTATCGTGGCGTAAGACCAAACGATTTAAAGCTGAATTTCTAAGGGATTTGTTGTTGCTTTTTTATTACAGTATTGGGGCATTTGTTTTTTCCGTTTCAATATATTCGCTCGCGCTGCAGGAGTTAATTCTTACGATTATTTGACCAGTCAAAGTGCGACATCGATACAAGAGGCGTTGGCCAATAAACAACTCGTTGCTGTAGCTGTCGCAGCGAATGACAAGTTTGTAAGTTATAGGTAAGCTACAAGTTTAAATAGGTTTTGAGGCGGTTGCCATTTTTGATTTTAACGTTTTTTTAATAGGTCGGGTGTTTTCACCGATACGGATTGCAACAAGATTGGTGTAAACCACGCAGTCGTTCTTGTTGGCTATGGGACAGATGCGAGTGGAGGAGATTACTGGCTGGTACGAAATTCTTGGGGAACATCATGGGGAATAAATGGGTACATGAAAATTGAGCGAGGGACAGATCTGTGTCATGTTGAAAGCTATCCAGCAGTAGTAACGGCATCGACCTGAAATTGCACTGTTGTTAATTTCTTTGTTTGTCGCAAAATAATATATATTTATTTCTGTAAATTTGTCTTCTTTCCTCCATTTGACTAATTTTCTTTGTCTATGTTAATTTACATCTCCAATAATACTGTGATTTACTACTTCAGGGGAAAAAACAGTAATTGTTTCCGACTTGGCTTTACACGAACGCTTCAACTGACCCAGATTTTGGTTACGTTACTTCTTTGTAGTGTCGCTCTGTTGTTTTATTAGGTTCAAATCTTTCGTGCATTCGGTTATGCGTCCCGTTCTAATTTACCCTAGTTTCCTTCCAGAAATGTTCGTTTAAGAAATAGTGGATGTCCCGCAAGCGAATCGTAAGAGGAGATAAGATCACACATACAATAAAATACGCTTTCTAGTGTTCTAATTCTACTTACTGGAAACATTTCATTCGAATATGTTAATTGCAACAAACCGTCTTGCGCAGCCGTGTTACAATTTATCTTTCTTCAGTGCAAATGTCCCATGTCCAAATGTCCAAAAAAATTGCATACTACCCCCCCCCCCCGAAACTTTCAAAATCAAAATCCTGGGTACGGCCCTGATCTTATTTGACTTCTTCAACCACGCAATTAATTTTGATTACGTTAAACTTAACAAGTATCGCACTTACTAGCCGCTACTTATACAGTTTATTGATTTTCTACGAAAATCTCTGGAATTTGCTATTACTATTTTTTAGTATTTTTAGCATTTTTAGTATTTTTATAATATTTTTTAGATTTTTCACTATTTTTAACATAAATCTTTAGAATTTTTACTTTTTTATAATAACTTTTAAAGAATTTACTATTTTAAATATTTGCATTCGTGGAAGGCGTGATACTAGCTCGGTAACGAGAAAAGTTCTACATGCTTAAGATTCGATATGGAGCACATGACACTTCTGCACGAAACTATTTATCACCTGTTCATCACAGCTGTGAACTGGTTCTTTCGAATTGTGCCCGTGTAAATCAAATGCACCGACGGGAAACAAAAATCTTTGATCTTTCGATATTTCTTTACAACGCTGTTCACTTTCGAAGGACTCGAGACCCAAACACGTGGGTCAAACACAAGGCATTGCCTTCCATGAAAATATTACTTCGGGCATATCACCTATTTAACTGCGTTTCTTATAATACTAAAGCATTCTGTCTCAATGGAGCACTCCGCGTCAAAATCACGACACATCATAAAAGCAATAAGAAAACTAGTAGTCTACCTATAATGTTGTACGATGAAACGACTCTCCTTTCTGCCATGACATAGATGTCAGATAGATTTACCCTTTATCTTTCAGGCCATCTTGGCAATTGGAGATCACCATCTTATTGTTTCGCAGACGTAACACAACACTTTTGGCGGGAAAACTTTCACCGATTGTCGTTCCCATGGCAACATACACTTTGCCTGAAGGCAATGCTATGGAACAGCGAATGGCGGATTAGTTTGAAGTATCCAACTCGGTTTGCTTCAAAACTCAGTTAACTTCAAGCTAACACTCAAGTCCCGAATCACTTCCATTTAATTCAGTGGACATTAGACTCTTATTTTGTATTAACCCGTTAACTACTGAACCCGTGTTTTTGCGTACAGTTTTCATTTCGTGTCGGGTATCTTACAGTAATAAGTAAGTCCGGTTAATTTTCGACCGTTATGCGTAAAAAAAATCCCAGAAAAATGTCAAGTTTCTTTTTTTCAAACTCAAACGTTAACAGAAAAACTTTACACGACCCTCTATCCATGTTCCCGATTTCCTAATCAACTGTCTCGTTGAAAGGATGACAGAAAGATGTCTAATAGGCTAAGGAAACAAGTTGAAGTTTAGTCCGTTTGGACAATGATGAAACTCAAATATCAATTGACCAGAAGTATGATATAAATCAAGAAGTGATATCAGAAATAAAAAAGACATGGAAGCGTTCAGAACGATTGGCGGAATAAGCTTTATCCAAAACGGAAGCATGAATAATTGGAAATCTGAAAGAAGAATCCTTGCTAAGATTTTTCTCTATCAATATTTCTAGCAGCGACAAATAGGCACCTCGGGTAACTTCATATTGGCTGGTCGGTACCGAGTCTATGCAGTTAAGCGACTTCGACTTACAATTTCTGAGCAATATATCGATTAATTTAATTTTTGGGTAATTATTTTACTGCTGTTATTATAATTATTACTGCGGGTTACTATCTGGTAATGAAATATAGTTTCAGAGACTGGATAGAAGCGCTGCACACTAGAATGGACATTATGAACTTGCACAAAATTTACAGAGACGGTTAGTACCTAGCTGCCATCTATGAACCAAATCATAAACTCTAATTGTGCAACCACTGACGGCGGCGCGGTAACTTACTTCAACGTTTCACTTTTTGTGTTTGCAAAACTAGTTCTTTCTTTTTCTTTGGCAGCGTGTTTGTAAGTGCAGGACCAATCAAAGGTATTAACAACTTCGTATCAATTTAAGTAATTCTCACATCGAGCGCCAAATGGTTAACTGATATTAACGTTTAATTGTTCGCCAGTAAACGTGTCTTGTGCGCAAAAGCTTGCCTTTTTCTGAAAGTAAAATGCGTAGGAAGAACGCTGTCCTGACGTTCATGAATAGTTGTTGTTTTCGTCGGTCTGTGTGTTCAATTTTCTTAATTTTTACATTTACATCTAGGTTCGGTGCAAAGTTAAACCATGTATAATGGGATCGGGCTGAATACAGCCAGAGGATCTGGCACGAACGGTTACGTCCAGCGGAATTTAGCCTTTGTAGCATCCAAGAAGGAAAAAATCCAGTACCGGACCGAAGAAGATCTTGCTAAACTTGATGCTCAGACAAATCGACAGCCGAATAAAGAAATTTTGGCTCATGAACAGAAGCGCAAACTCGAACTCAAAGTTTTGGAACTACAAGATGTCCTAGAAGATCAAGGGTAAGTTTTAACCTGACATTCAACTGTTTCAATTACATCTTAACAAACTTTCATTGCACCTTCGCTTCAACTCTTTCGAAGTTTTGCAAGATCCTTGGTTGTAAAGGCCTCTGTTTTAATTTTTGGCACAGTTGCGAAACAAACTGCCCATGTATTCCGTGTAATATCACCTGTAATTTTCCTTTCTTGTTGACATCCATAGGATTGCCGCTTTGTGTGCCTTCTGACGAGCAGTCGTTATGAATGTAGAGTACACGTGCTAATTTCAGCTGTACAGCTGGTGTTTTGTCGGTTAAATTTTCGAAGAATGTTGGAAAAGCGCAGAAAAAGAACTGTTAAATTTTAATAGTTAAGCTTGCTTCTATTCGAGCCGGGTTTTCTGTTATTTTGAACAACAAACGCAATCTTTAAATGCATTTTAATTATGTTTCACCCTAAAGTTTCGGTTGCTTGCAACGGAAAGTAAATAAACGTATTCTTTACGAGTAGTCATGTAGAACGAAATAATACATTAGAATTAAGTATATATAATATTAAAGGAGATTATGACTGTAACAGTTCTTTTTTTTCGTTTTGCCTCGATACTTTTTAAACAGTTGGAAACTGGCTAAGGAAAAGCTGATAAAAAATTATCTGTTTAAGTACGAGAAGAAAAAAATTGATTCCGAATTAAGAGGCCTGTTGCTTTAAAGATAGTTACGCTTCGTTTAAGCAAACGTGAAGACAATTATTTTTTAGAATGTACGTTTGTTGTACGTTGGCCTTATTTTTACGGTGTATCTAAGCGTGGTACAAGGGGAATCACACACTAAACGGCGTCAACGATTTCGCCAAAACTACTACGTATGTCGCCAAAGAATCTCGACAGTAAAGTTTTGGATCATACTATCTAATGCATCGTCGAGATTGTCTTTGAAAAGTCCTTTGTAAATTGGTAAAAGGCGAGTCAAATCTCATTTATTTTGTCAGAAAAGCTATCTCAAACATTCGATCGCAAGGTTCGGTACAGCTGCTTCGAAGTATTCAAAACGGAATCCAAATCCGACAGTCAGTGTTGGAGTCGTTACCCAGGAAATTTCAGAAAAACATTTAGATGATAAATCCGGAGCTAACCGACGGATTTGGGTCTCGCTTTCGCCAATAAATTAAGAAAACGGAGCTTTAGTCTACCTTGAGGTCAGATATTTAGAAATGCCGTTTTTTAAATTAATGGAAATTTGCGTTGCTTTTTACGAATTGATTAAAAACTTTACAAAGAAAAACTCGACGTGTACTTCACATTACAGTCCAAAACTTTACTGTTGAGATTGTTTAATGAAATACTGAATAGTTTTGGTAAAATCGCTGACACCGTTTAGCATGCGATTCCTCTATACTACGTTAGGTGCACCGTAGCCTTAAAATGCAAATCATCAATCCACATAAAAAACACTTTCTAAAGTTCATTTGCGTTCCAAATGCGTGCGGAAACCATGTTTAAATAAGCAAAGTAAGAACCACTCCGTCAGAATTAACGTATCTAACGGACTTGGAGTTAATTCTAGGCCAGAAACCGCGTAAAAAGGAGTCTGACCCATGTTTGCTCCCAACACTGCATGTATAAGGCCACCGTATACCGACTTGCCTTATGGACGAAAAACATGGGAAACCTAATGAATCATTTTGCGTTTGCTGCTAAGTAATTTGAAAATTTCCTGACGGTAATGTTTTGAATAATAATATCTGGAATCTGACTTCGTTATATTTTCGAAAATGTTGACAGTTAATTTGTAATCGCTCGAGAAATTTCACTGTTTTTTTCAAATTTTCAAATTTGAAAATTACGCCAAGTCAAATTCTCCGCATTAATAATTAAAAATTTTCTGTGCAAAATTTTTTCAAAAATATGCAATAGTTTTTGCGAAATGGTTCACAAGATTTACGAAATGTTAGCTTCTAAATTGTGCTGCCACCCTTGCAACACGTGAAAATTAGGAAATATTCTTGCACAGAAAATTTTTAATTATCAGTACGGAGAATCTGACATGGCGAAATTTTCAAAGTTCGAAATTTGAAAAAATCAGTGAAATTTCTCGAGCAATTACAAATTAACTGTCAAAATTTTCAGACAATATCAGATTTCAGATATTGTTACCCAAAACTTTACTGTCGGAAAATGTTTTAAAATAACTTAGCAGTAAACGCAGTCATTCAAAAGGTTCCCCGTGTATTTGTCCACAAGGCAAGTCGGTATACAGTGGCCTCAAGTCCGCATAAGTCGAAGGCCTCCTCTAGCCAATTTTGTAAGGAGTTTTCTATATCTTTTCTTACGTGTTGCCGAATACTTACTTGCGAGGATCAATGCCAATTACGGCATCACACGCGTTCAGAACATTAATTAAGCGTACTATTATCACGATACTTTTCCCCTAGCTCGTTTTCCGTACTATCTCTATAGTAACAGCTTTGTTGTTGTCCCTCTGATGCTTTTCTTCTCCCTTAATAGAAGCTAGCGGTACACTTTTACCCCATTTCTAACCCCCTAATCCTTTGTCACTCTATTGATTAATGTTAGAGCTGAGTTATGTGACTCGCACGAGGGTGACGCGGATCAATATTCGACCGCCCCAAGCAAAACGGTACAGGGATAAAGCAGACCGTGCGAGCTATTGATTTTCGTCTTGTCAGTTCCACATTGCCGGTGCAAAGTTGGCTCAGAACTTGAGGGTGCTGCATCTAGTCTATTGCGTACTGTGTTCATTTACTTGCATTGATATAAACAAAAAACACTTCCCCATTTTTGACTTGAGTGTATTACGTAACAGTGTGTCACTTTTTCGCGTTTCCATTTCCGAAAATTTGCCATCGTGATTCTATTAACTGACATTTGATTTTTTGGTTTGGGACAGGCTGCCGGAAGACGAAATTCAAGAAAAATTGAGTGCCTACCGTGCTATGTTAATTGAAAAGGAGAAAACGACCCAGAGCAAACCTTACGAACGGGATGAATTTGGGAGATTAATGTAAGTTGTATATTGTGCAAAACTTTAGCCAAAAAAAAGTTTAGGGTATTGAGACACGGTAAACACGCGTGTTTTTCTTCCCATGCTTGTGCACAAGAATAGTTGCGCAGGTCTATAGGGAGCGTTTTATTGATTCGGGCGTCGTTCGTCCTCTCTAGCTCAGCTTCACGTTCAGCATCATCTTTGCCAAGGATGGGTGCCATTGTGGGTGTTCGTTTTCCTTAAAATCTTTCCGCTAAGTTTGCAACGAAGGTCTAAGTAATTAACCATGTGACAAATTTAAACGCTAATTAGTGACGAGTGAATCCCATGTCTTCCAGTTGCTTTGCAACAAATTCCATGGTCTTCCATTTTATTGTATTGAAATAGTGTCTTTTTGCCTTTGCCCAAGTCTTCCATTTTTGTATTGCTATAAATCATGTATTCCGTAGCGGAGGTTTCGAAGAACATTAGCTTCCCGAATAGCTTGTTCTACCAACGTTCGTTGTCTGTACTGACAGCATCCACGAATACGATTGCGTCACCGTTCTCGAGAAAGTTTTTTTTTAACCACGAACGTAAAAGTAGCTTTCCGAGTCTTCCGCAGAAACCTCTACTAGCTAGCGATGTAATGGCTTATACTCCCCATCAAGGCATGAAATGGCCGGCTGTTAATATTGTCACTGTTCCGTGCTCTTGTCACTGCTCCCAAGTTAAGCGAAAAAAGAAACGAAAGCGTAAAAAGCCCAAAATGCTGTCCGCGCCCTCTTTAGAACCAGTTAGGACGCGATCATACTGGGATTGGGATATGGACGAAGAATCCGATGCAGTAAAACGCTCCCTACGCTCCGTTGTTAGGTATTCCCATTCTCTACAGTACGTTTTGTATAATTGAAACAGGTCATTAACAAGGTATAATTCAAATCCGAATGTAAGAGACAACCAGTAAGTAATTCACTCCTGGAAGTGATGTAAGATTAGGAAATGTCTCTTACATTGAGGCTTGTTTATTTAGTGAGCATTGATATAAGATAGTTTCTGTGCTTGTTGTAGACATTTTTAGTGTTCCAGAGTGTTGCGTGGTTGAAATTGTATATGTGCTGGTATTCATATGCGTTTATTATTTTTTTAGTGTTAAAGATTCACACGCTTTGGCAGAAGCACAGCGTGAGAAGAATGTTCAGTTGCGCGCTGCGTTTGGGATATCTGCAAGTTACGTGGATGGATCAAGTTTCGATGCCAGTCGCAAAGCGGCTAATGCGAAAGACGCTGAACCGCCCAAGTACGATATTGTCCCATCTCCGACTCCCGATGTGGAAGAAGTGAGCGAAAAAAAGGAGAAGAAAGAGAAAAAGAAGAAAAAAGAAAAGAAAAAGGAGAAGAGGAAGCGGAAAGACAGGTAAAGTGTTCGTCTGTTGTATACGAGAAAAGGAAGAAATTAATTGATTTTCTTGGACACGTTTAGTAGCGGTTCTTCTGAGGAAGAGTCGGAAGACGAAAAATCCAAAAGTAAGAAAAAGAAGAAGAATGATTCGGCAGCTGAAGAGGAGCCGGAGAAAGAGCAACCGAAAGGCAAGAAGACTGGAGGAAGAAGAGATTCTTCTCAAGGGGACAGTGCAAAGTAAGTTCTTTCGCCATTTAACAACATGTGGGAGGTAACAAATTTTCATTCAAGTTTAAACTGTTTAATGTATTAGCTACTTACTTCTAGTGCTAAGTCATTTAATAATAACACTTAAGGTTACGGTGCACCTAACCGTGGAATAGATGGATCACATGCTAAACGGCGTCTGTGATTTTGCCAACATTACTCAGTATTTCATGAAAAAATCGTAACAGTAGAGTTTTGGATTGAAATGTCTAGAACATATCGTCGATTTTTCCTTTAAAAAGTTTCTAGTCAATCTTTAAAAAGCGAATTAATTTTCAGCATTTTTTGGAAAAGTATTTTTACGTATACGGCCTCAAGGTACACCATAGCACCGTTTACCTAATTTATAGGCGAAAGCGGAATTAAAGTTTTCGGACTTAAGTTTCGGACTTGTCGCCTGAATAGTTTTCTAAAATTTCCTTGGTGACAACTCCAAAAGTAAATTTCGGGTTTGAATTTTGATTTCGTAAAAAAAAAACTTTCAAGTGGCTCTGCTGAACGTTGGTACCGAATTTTTGACTCACTTTTGAAAAAGTGAAATTTGACTCACTTTTTACAAATTGACTAAAAACTTTGTAAGGAAAATCTCGACGATGTGTAGTAGATTTTATGGTCCAAAACTTTACCGTTGAGATAGTTTAAGAAAATACTGATTAGTTTTGCCGAAATCGCTGACGTCGTTAGCGTGTGATTCCACTTTTTCACGGTTAAAACTTCCCAAGATTGGAATGTCTACAAAAATAATGTTTATGGTTGAACTACAGAGCGTACTCCTGAATCGCAGTTAAAACGTTTGTTTTTGCTTTTCCGTTTGTAAGCCTAAGTTAATAATTGGTATTATTTCATTTAGGGATGAGAGAAGAACGACAAAGCGGTTACGTCATGATTCGCCAAGTCCACCGCGATCCGCTGGAAACAAACGCCCTCAGCAAGTAAGTAATTCTGAAGTTCAAAGCATGGAACTCTAAAATCAGAGTTTTGCTTTCCTAATGGTTTTTACCATTGGAAATTTTCCATTTGTTGAGTAAATATTGCCTTGCTTCCGGGCTAAAGGTATTGTACCGTACTTTTTCCTTCTGTACCTATTATCTACGTATTAAACGGACAGGAAAGCGAAACCTGTAAGACATTACAGTTGTAAATTTTGTCGCCTTTCATTTGCAATGTTTCTCACTGTTTTACTTCTTTAAATGCCATTGATACATGAGAATTTATCAGTGACGGTGCATAAGGATCAAGATTTCTTTAGGACTGTTAACTATGACATAAAGGCTTGTTACATCGGAGTTTGACCACACTCTCAGAAGTGTCTTGGAAATTTCTAGACTTTGAACATTTCTTTGGACAATTTATACAAAATTGCTCCTAACTTAACAGCATAGTTCTTTAATTAGCTTTTAGTTGCTGGTAATTACCTTGTTATAAGGGGGATTAGAAGTGATTTTAAGTTTGATAATTTTCCGTGTCCGTTTACTACACACTTTAGGCAACTTTCTAGAACTTAAAATTTCAGCTTGGGTTATTTTCTTTTAATTTCAACCAGTATGAAAAGATCTAAAGCACTCGTCAGCTTTTGTTTTATTTAATACTTGCCATAAATAAGGCAAAAAAGATCCGTCCATTTCTTTTCTCTGTTCCATTAAACTTGTCTACTTTATATAACTGCCATGCCTTATCCAGGAGTGACCTCACCATCTCGTAAGTAATCTTAAACACAAAACACAACACACAAAAAGCAAAAAACCACGCACACGTATGCCCTCTTTCTCAGTGCTGTTGGCTAGTCATTTCGTTACCGTAAAAGAGTTTGGATGTTTCTGCCTTGGTTACTATTCGCAATAACGTCTTGTCTAATGCATTGGCGCATCTTTAGGAAAAATCCTCAGACGAACGGGGCGCCAGAGCGGATCGACAAGACATTAGTAAAGAGGCCAACGGATCCAACAAAGAAGGACGTCCGAGATACGCTGAGAAACCTCGCGAACGATCGGTTGAAAGAATCCGATCGGACGACAAAGAAAGTCGAACGGAATCGACCAAGAAGCCTGAATCGCGCGAGCGCCGTGAACCGAATCAGGAGCGTGGCGATCGCCATCGGTCCAATCGAGAAGATCCTGGGCGTAATCGCCGCGACGGCCCCGAACGCTGCAGCAACAAAAAAGATGAACCAGTGGAAAAGGAAAAACCCGAGGAAGCAGAAGTTAGCGCTCGAGAGGAGGTCAAGGATCGCGAGAATGGTACGAGTCGTCGCCGGGATGAGCGCAACGATCGGGATAGGGAGTTGGAGAGGAGTAGGGATCGCGACGCCGAAAGACGAAAAGATCGAGAGCAAGATCGACCCAGAGAACGCGAACGCGAGGAGGATAGGAGCAAGGATCGCGACCGGGATCGAAACCGGGGCGAGCGGGATCGTGAGCGAGATCGCAGCAGGGATCGAGCCAGAAGAGAGAACTATGACCGACATAGGGATCAGGACCGCGAGAGGCGTGACGATCGCCGTGAACGCAGAGATTCCCCCAAAGAGCGTAGGCGAGATTCACCCCATGAAGATCGTAAAGATCGAGAGAAGATTCCAGAGCGTTCTCGTCGTGAACGGTCCAATGAACGCAACAAGGAGGCTGAGGATCACAGCCATAAGAAGAGTGTTACGGAAACAGCGCCACAGCGTGAAGAGCGGAAAGATCGCAAAGCTTCTCCTGAAAGACCGGCGGAAAGTTCTAGGAGCAAGACTGGGGCGGAGAAAGACGCTCAGAAATCGGAAAAAGCAAGTTCGGCACAAGATTCGCGGCATAAGAGCCCACCAGCGCCGTCTGCTGCGGGTAAACCTTCCCAAAACAACCGGTCGCGTTCGAGGAGTGGCAGTCGTGGCCGTAGTTTGAGTTACTCACCTGTTCGGCGGAATCCGAACCGCTACCAAGAGATTCCGGTCCAAGCACGAGTGCTAGAGCAACCCAAAGGGGACTCGGACGTTGTCACGTCGGAGAAAGTTGCGTTTCCGTTACCAAACCGGAAGCTTTCGACAGCGAAAAGCTCCTCCTCTTCGTCGTCGTCTTCATCGTCCTCCTCATCGTCGTCATCTTCGGACTCTGATTCGGACAGTTCGCATCAGTCCGAGAAGAAAAAGTCACGACGGAGTCGTAAGAGTTCTTCCGAAGATTCTAGCAGTTCTTCAGATACTTCGGATTCTTCGTCGGATTCTTCGTCGAGCTCGTCGAGTTCGCGTTCCCGTAGCCGATCGCTGTCCATTCCGCGGCGTTCAGGCTCACCGTCTTTCCTTGACAAACGTCGTATCACGAGGTAAAAGGGATAATTGAAAGACTTGGATACTTTATCTTCAGTCGTGTTTTCATTTTTTTTCTCTTTTTTTCATGACTTGGTTGTAATTTTCGGTGTGAGAAAAACATCGATCCTTAGACACTTAATTTTTTATTTATTTTCTTTAGCTCCTTATTTTTTTCCTTCTGTATCGCATGTATCGTACCTTTCTTTCCAGTAGTTGAATACACTTTCTCAGTTTCGGCCTCGCAGTTTTTCGTTTTGTTGTACAGCTAAGTTGTGTTTATCCTTGGCCCTTGTATACGATGTTCTTGTTACAGCAAGCTCCCTTAGGACGCCCAAGTGACATTGACGGTAAGGTCCACCTTATTTTGCTGTTTTCTTTATCTCCAGCTTGTATCTTGTTTTGCCTTATTAGTTTTGGTTTATTTCATCCGTGGAATTTTTGGTTCGTGAAACCGTCGTAAGTTTGGTCACATTTGAAAGCGTTTATGTACTTTTATTTTTCTTAAGGGTTTGAATTGGTAGTGCAAGGGATGGTGGGGGTTAAGAATTAACAGCAGCCAGGGTTTGTACTTACACTCGACTTGTGTCTTAATAGTGCCCGTAAACGTCCCATTCCATACCATCGTCCCACGCCTACTCCGCTAACTAGCAGCTCGGAATCTGATTACTGGGATCGTTCCAGCCGGTCTTCTCGTTCGAGAAGTCGCTCAAGGTCACGGTCGTCGTGGAGTAGGTCATCCAGAAGTTATTCCCGGTCACGTTCACATTCTAGGGCCCGATCCAGCCGGCCAGCGCGGTCTCGGTCCCGGTCCCGTCATTCTTCCGTTAGCAGTCGTAGTACTAGGAGAAGCAGTTCAAGGTCATCGTCAAGATCACGGAAAGCGTCTTCACGAGGATCACGGGCATCCTCGCGTAACAGTGCAAGAAGAAAGAAGAGCAGTACCCGCAGTCGAGAAAACAGTCGCTAGTCATGTTTACTATAAGAGTATAAATTAATTACTGATTCGGTGGTTGGTTTGTATGTGCAATACCGTTTTGCCATGGAGAATGTGAGGAAAGGATGAGATTGGAAAGTTGATGATTGATAAAACCAGTTTTTGCACTTTGTAATGCTCAGTGTGCGCTGAGAGATTGAGAGACGTATTAAGAATGTATGTTTTTAGAGATTATTGACCGGATCTGCGGCCGTAAGTACTTAAAATACTCTGTATCGATTTGGGGTATTAGCGCCCGCTAATGTAAAATGGTGGAGGCGATGTAATACTCGGATCAGATTTAGGATCTCATGTGGCGTGTATCTAGTCGCATCTGTGAACCAACTACTTAACATAATCTTGTTACGATCCCGAAAAACTTACTGGATGAGATTGTTCCAACCGTTTGGGTATAGTATAGCGTAAAATTTGTTAGCAGCTAGTCATATTTGCTTTATTTATCGACATGTTGAATTCCTGTCAAGTTAAAATGAACTTCCGAAACTTACTAGTCTATTCTGATCTCCCTTTAAGTAAACTCATGGATCTTTGGGGCTAAATAAATGTCAAGCACTGCAAATGTTGTCTGTGTGAAATTCCGTCCTACTGCGTCGCTGAGGAATATCTGTTCCTAAAATGAGTTATATTGAAATAGCCAGCTCACTCGGTAGTCATACTCGGTTTTTATAAGCATGACGCAACAGATGGTACTGTTACACATTGTCCCATTCTTTCTCACTGGTAGAGTGGGAAGCTGGACCTGCCGACGTAGAAGTGCAGAAAGCGGTCCGCCATGTCGTACAGCACGCATGCCGGGTCCAGGTTGGCAATTAGGGGAAAGATTGGACTCGAACGAAACTGTCTCCTTCGTTGTGACACAATTTTCGAATTGAGCGCGTTCGGCGAACAACCAATAAGAAAACGCCTAGTGCATTATCTTTGTTGGGAAACTCTGATTGGCTTCCAATTACGGCAATAACAACAAACGCACAGGAACTTTCATTCCGTGGTGGTGTTTTCATTCCTTTGTCTCCATCTCTGTTTTAAATATACCAAAGAAAGGTGAGTGTTTTACCAGGAGTAGTCTTGTTTTAGCAGCGAATTTAGTCAGACGTTTATTTTGCTTAAATTGACGACTTTGATACAGCTTTTGGGCGGTAAAAGCGTAAAACACCCAAGCTTGTTTACATAAGTGAGTTGTCATCCATTTTTAATGCAGACAACATTTACAGATACGTTGCATCCATTTTATAATCAAAGTACTCATCAGCTTATCAACGGATAATGCGATAAAGCTCAAAAACCCATTTCTTTATTTAGTTCTTGGGAAAAAGAGCAAAGCTTTGACTTTTTTAACTCTTATCTTCGTTACATGCCCCCATTTCCCGTTAAAGCGTCAGCGGTGAATGGTACGAATTTAGAACGGAACGCTGACGTTCGCAAGAAAGTTAAACATTTTGAAATATTGTGTGTTACATTGGTCGTATTGAGCATAGCGCGGTTACGAAATAGTACAATTGTATTACTGAATAATTTTCCTTTTCCAGATGGCGGATGGTGGCGATGGCTTTGATTTGTGTGAGTGCATCTGGAACCATGAGATGGCCATGAGGAGGCTTATTAATTTAGTAATTGTCTAAATGAACATTCATTTTTTTATATATATAATGTTTATTTTTCTTTGGGTGCGTAGTTAAGATCATCACAGTCATACTGCAATGACAACGAATGCCTTACAGATCTTCCTGGGCCACAGGGCGGCCCGAATGCTGATAATGGTGTATTATTTATGATGATGTGCTGGGCCGTTTTAGCCGTTGCATTGTACTTGATGCGTCCACCTTCGCTAAGAAACAGAGGAGACGGCAAAGCTGGACATGTAACAATGTCATTGTTCAATGAGTTTGGGTCTTAATTATCGAGTTTCGGTATAGGGACCGAGTGGCAGAGGACCGCCTGCACCACCTGCTGTTAACTAGCCCAACGTACCTTATTACCAGCAGCTTTCTTGAAGTCAGTGATCTGGACCAATGGCAGATAAAGTGAGGACGTCAGTAATTGATGCACGATGACGCGCAATGACACGGTTTCCTGTGAGATTTTTCCAAGGTCATTTGTTATCTAAACTTGTTGGTGTTATTACTATGGTCTTGCACAGGCTAAGGAAAAGGAAATAATGTGGCTTATGTTTAATTAAACCATTTCATGTATCATATATATTTAGCCTTTGAAATATAATCCCAATTTGAGCAGATTTGCTTTTTATGTGGACAAGCCCGTCACCGATCGACAAGTAAGGCTTATTTTAAAAAAGCGTTCTTCCTCCGCACAGATTGTGGTTTTCTCCAGGTTTCGCAAACTGTCGTCCTGGTTTTCTACAGGAGAAAGTGTTCGGTACCCGCCGGCCGGACACGAAACTTGCGGAAACCACAATCCGTGCGGAGAAGAACGCTAGTCTAAACGAGAGGATTTACACTGGAATGTCAGATGTGTCAACACACGCAGTACACGGCATCCATGTGCCAGTGGACCTGAAATGGCCTTGACACGCACATTTCAGCCAATAACGGACTAGGCGGAATGGTCCGCTTCTTTTGTAGTTGTGTGAAATAACTACTTTCTGATTATAAACTACTAAATATTTTTTTCTAATCGTAAACTATTAACTTTTTTCAAATTATAGACTAGTTGAACTCGTATATTGGAATATCAATTTTTTTAAATTGGCAAACTATTCATCATTGAAAACATTTTGACTGAAAGTACACTATCTTCTCCGGAATCTAGGCTTAGTATCATGGTTACGGTATGAATACTTCTGAAGAGCCACCAAGTCGGCTTGTATCACGATTCCGGTGTTAAAGTAAATAAATGTATTTACTTATATAAGAAATAAAGAAATATTTACTTTCTTCTAGAATTCATACAATTGTATTTACAACGTCGGCAAAGTTTAAACAAGGCATTCCGACCTTAGGGCACTAACTGCACGTCA
Source organism: Triops cancriformis (assembly GCA_020615345.1). Classification (NCBI taxonomy): domain Eukaryota; kingdom Metazoa; phylum Arthropoda; class Branchiopoda; order Notostraca; family Triopsidae; genus Triops; species Triops cancriformis. The sequence goes on from JAHZNP010000326.1 coordinate 34,145, forward strand.
CAAATTCAAACTAAGGATATTCATGCGACAAAATTCATCTAATGTTCTCACAGGCTTAGAGAAATCCTGTCCGCTGTAAAAAAAATTGGAAGCCGTCGAAAGTCGTCATCTTCCCGTATAGTGATAAAAAAACTTTCCTATCTCTGTTTTCGGTAATTGGCCTCAAATGGGAAATATCTGTGGACTAGGTACTCCGTTCCCTTGGACCCGAACTCAACACCCGCCAAGGAGGCTTTTTTATATTAACGATGCGACGGGCGGCAAAGGTGAAACCTTAACGCTTTTAATTTTATAGGAAATGGCTTTTCAGAAAGCTGCCAAATAGACGTGAATACATTGAAGTTTCCTAGTAATATACGGTTACAATAACTTTTCCATCTAAGAAAGCGAGCTCCTGATGCATATGCGGACATCTAGTGGGTTTCTGAACAACCACTGAAATGTTGGAATTCGCTAAGCGGCAGAGTCGCCCGTGTACCGATTGATGCCGCGGACAGTCTCATCCATATCTTCATTGCTGCTGGTATATCGGCTGATACATATTGTTGTGTTGCTTTCGTTCTTAATGAGCCCCAGTTCACGAGTGTTAACTGCTCATTAAATAAAGCTTTTTTTAAAAAAATAGTAAAAAGCACCAGGCAAAAATGCGATTGAAGCATATTCCTAACGCCAAATATATTCAATCCGATTTTGTCAATTATCCGACTTGTCATCCACTCACCTGTCCCAACTAATTGACGCGGTCGGAGTTCTGTTGTATATGAAAATTTGCTGTTGTACGTTTCGTTACTATTTGAGCTGTTTTAGCTCCATCTAAGTTAGAACGATCGCTATTTCCGTAATAAAGCCGTTGCTATCCAACGCGCATCAGAGCATTACTCTTGGCGTGTATTCCTCGTGTAAAATAGCTTTGCACAACGGTGGCTACATTTTTAACTCATTGTTCACTAAGTTATCCTTTACTTAGAAACTATTTTTGGAAAATTTTTTGAACTCGAAATAAACATAGCGTAGTCGTCGTAAACTTATCGAAGTCGCAAACTTAGATGTAAATAATTATTTTACGCAATGTCTCATTTTTCTCGTTAATATGTCCATGCTTAATTTATTAGTTTTATTAAGGCGTTGATTTTTTCCAGCACCCAGGTATCCCTAGTTCACCGGTTGTACATTTTGTTAACAATGCCCTGTGCCCACATTGTCCCATTTATAAATTCCTCCTTATTTATTTCTGTTACTATCCACGTATTTCCCCTCCAGCTCTTTTTTAAAAAATAAGTATGCATTTGAGATAGTGTCCATCTTATATACCGACGCCACGAACTGCTCAACGATTGGCAGAATTTATTACCCGCAGACTAGACCTCGTTCTTAATATACAGTAATTACGTAACAATAAAAAATTCATCTAGTAATTCGTCTAATTATTTATGTTCTGTGTAAACGTTCCATCGGTCCCTTTTTATAACTTGATGCAAAATGAGTTTGAATTGACTTGATGATTATTTTCAGATAGTTGAACTTTGCATTACTGCATAACACTCTTTTGAATGAACGAGAGGAACTTGAAGAGGGCTCTTCCATGACTCACTGATTTTAGCGCGTACTTAACCATAGGTAAGTTGACAAACTGGACGGACAGATGCACTAACGTTACTGTTATTGCTGCACTTAGTTGGCTGGTAGCAGGCGCTATTGGGCTTCGTGTAAGCTACTAAAGAAGGGCATGGCTATCGCTAGCTTTTTTCTTGCCTGTTGAGAGGTTAATGGGAACGGAACTTGAGTGACAACTTATTTAGTTGGTTGAAGTGAACCCACGGGTTAAAGCTAGAAAGTTTTTCTTTCGAAAAAAAGATTGTAGAGCATGGTTGCTGCTTGATAAGAGATCTTAGATTAGTAAACGTTTCCTGTTTCGGAACTAAAGTTCGCTCCTGGCAGTCCAGGCTCCGTGTGCTGCAACGCTGGGCAAGGTGGAAAGTGTTTTATTGCGTCCGAAGAGCTAGCTTAGGAAAGGATGTTCAACTTCTCACCGTTAACAGATGGTTTTCTAGGTGATTTATGACTCCCTTAGCTGTTAGCTGGTTACAAGTTTGAAACAATAACCAAACTTAACCTTACATAAATAACCAGGAGTAATTAAGTCGTATAAATTGGCTTGGTAAGTACGCAGCCAACTATTTCTCCTTTTTTTCCTCCGTATCCACGAAATATGTGGATTAAAAAAACAACACTTATTTCTCAAAAGTACCCAGAAAGTTGAACTGTGGTTTCTTGCCTCCTGTTGTGGTGGATTGTTATGTTGCCGTGAAACGCAACGTTCGGACAATCATTACTGGTCAACGTTCTATGAACCGTTAGGCTAGTAGGTTAGCTTTGTCTTTCATTAAATTTCCTTTCGTGTCAAGAGTGACCTTTTTTTTCAAGGGGGTAGTCTACTCCGAAGACCGAAGGCTTGGACAGACACTGCTTTGATCCGCCCCGCTAAATTCTCTAGACAGCATGCCCTAATTGCTACTAGAGGACAATACTTTTAAAAACCGTCACCATGGTAGTGGCTTTGATCGTGGTTGATATCAAAGTGATGGAAATCGGCTTTTATCCTGATCGAAGAACTCCGCGCTGAGTCCCGGAGCTTTTTCCACACCAACGCTCGACTGTGTGAAACCCAGCACTCTTACGTTTGGCTGAACACCTACGCGAAGTTGAGGCTCTCTAACCTTCCAAACGGTAATCTAAACCCCGAGACGCAAAGCTAGTTTAGAGCGTGAAACCAATGTACAAAGAAATCCACTCTTTAAAAAACTTCATTTGCCGCTTGGTCGCGTCCCAGATAAAACTAATGGGGGGCGATATGAGAAATTTGCTTTTTTAACGAAAAGCTGCCTCGCATGCTTTTACAATCGCTTCTAAAAAGCATGCAATCCATAAAAGGATTCCTAGCCTCTTGAATAGCGTCTGCATGCGAACTTGGTGTCCTTTTTTAATTCTCTCTTGCTTCCCTGGATTGTTGCAAGAACATTACTAAATATAACAGAAAAAACTGCCTTATTTGTATCTTGTATTTCTAAAAATGAATGTATCATATTATTTGTTTCTAATAAATAAATGTTGTAAAAATAGATGTACTATAGCGCTATTTCTTTGTTAACCACAAAGCTCTGTCGACTGGAAGAAATGTAAAGTTCCACGCTTTCAATTGTTGCAAAAGACCTTTACTTAAAAGTTTTTACCCATTTTTTAAACTTCTTCTGGAAAGTCACTTCAAATTGCTGACCTCTAGGATATAAATGTAAGCCTACCGCTAAATGAAAAAGAAAATTCCGCCACCGAAAAATAGAAAGTACTGTAATTACATTTCTTTTCAAATTACTGCTATCTATCTGCAAGTGTAGGTCGCAATCATGCACTGTACTTAGCTGCCATCTGTAACGGTTTTCTCGCATCAACACTTGTCGCCATGTTTCCCCAAGCCATCCATGCGTGTGTGTACACCCGAATGTATGAACTCCGTGAGTGTAATGCGTTGGGGCAGAAGCCTTCAGATGCGTGCCTAAGGTAAACTAACTCCCTTTCATTATTGTAATGTGTAATTTATTACTTGCTCCCTACACGTCCTAATGCTTGTCAAGTCCGAATTTTCACTCTTTCCTTTCTTCTCGCAGGCGTTGCAGGCCGTTTCGGGGCATGTAGATCACATCAGGCGTGTTTACCATGTCGGGCAGGGTGAATGATATTTGAAGTCTCGTCTCCCAGAGAACTTAGTCCAGACTCCCTTTGATGTATCTTTATTTCGTTGGTTTATCGATCGTTAACTCTTAAGTTGGCCGCCATGCAGAAGCGCTTGTCGTTCCCAAAAGGCGTTTGGCAATATTCGTTGGTAGTTTCCTGGTCGTTTCAGCCCAAGTTGCATAAAAAACGCTGGCAGAGCCGTTTTCAAGCATTTTGTCTGATGGACTTTTTGGCAAGAGGAGTCGTTTTTGCTTGTCTCACCTGGGCTGTCAAAGTTGGCGCCCATCAGGTGCCAAATCTGACACTGGAAATGTATTGTTTTCAGCAGCAGCAACAGTAACCGAGCCCCAAAGTACCAAACCTCCCTTCTGGCTCTTTTTGGCACACACACATACACACAAAACTTATACTCTTCCTCACTCTAGATATCATCTGACTTGCTAACGAGCAGGTGAGAAACTTTCTCACTTTTCCTTCGGCTGGGTTCGGGCAGATGTCAAGATCTTCCAGTTGTCGTGGGTCTTTGGAAACCTCCCAGCCCAAGTTGGTGGAAAACTCTGAAATTGGGAAGCATGTTGTCGTGTACTTGAGCGTCAAAACGAAAATTACAGCCTGTCGGTGGAAGCTGTAAAAGGAAAATTGGAATCCTTGACAGTTTTGGCTGCCCATCTTGAATGCGTATAATGTAAAAAGGCTTTCGCGTCTGTTGTTTAGCGAGGGACTAAATTAGGCTTCTCCTTCGTCTTTCCCCTAAATCAAATTTGGACTCTTTTCATGGGGCTAAAGTGGCTTTTGGCTTGGGAAACCGTCTGTTTAGCAAAGGATGAAGGTCTATTGTCCCCTCGCTGTGCGTTTTCCTCTACATGTCGAGTTTTAGCTATTGAAAAACTCGCTCTGACCGTAAAAGAATTAGGAAGCGAGAAATTACGGGTATCAAAAGCACCTGCAATTCATAAATTATAGTTTTCAGTTTCGGGCAGGAAATCAGCCCCTGAATAAGGCTCTCGGGGCTTCGTTTTCATCCACACACACACTTACGGACACCAAATCATACCCATTCAGAAAGTTAACTCAGGGATGACTTGTGCGGTGTAATCACGAAGTCGCCATCCACCTTTGACATCTCTCGAGGCCAACTTTTTATATAACAAACACGCTAATATCGTTGATTACAGTCGCAAAGCGATTTTTCCCCCTACTTGAGTTAATTTCTATGTGAAGAACAATTTCCTGAGTTCCCAGAAAGGATCTGCACCCCAGAACAAAATACTGGACTGTCGTAGCGCACTCCATATTGAGTCGAACGAAAGTTGGGAGAAGATTTATTTCTGGAAATAAATGTCTGGAAATTCTTCCACGGTTTACCTTATGCAGTCTATCGATCATTGTTGGTAAACTTAGCGGACCCAAGTATACACAAAGTGTTAGGGGGGCCTCGCAGTCGTAGAGTGTGATTTTTAGCTCCTCAGGTGTTTCTTAACGATGTAGCCCAGCATTTGTAGCATTGCTGGAGCTGTATGAAGTACTAAGGCAAAAAGGTGTTTGTTTTACCCCCCTCTGCTGCGTAGTGTGAGCCTTTTATAATATCATGACTATGAATGAAGTTTTTTCCATTAACTGGCCCAGGCTCCCTATTTGTTCTGTCCTACAGGGATCGGTTCTAAAGTGTCGAGGTGTGAGAGTCAGGTGGAAAAAGCGAGAAGATGTATATACAGTAACACGGAATCCGGGGTTCAACTATGAATATCGCTACAGACCCATACCTTAGTATAATGTAGTACTACTATAGTTTTCAGATGCAAAGAGAGCCCCAACGTTTCCAAAAGTCCCATCACCTCATCCATCACATCCGACCCTTGTGTTAGCTTTTGTTTGCCTAGACTTTAAGAGACGTGGTGTATAATTCTAATTTCTTTTACAGGTTTCGTTTTCTATTAAGCTTACCGTCTTCCCACGGACGTTTCATTCCTAGCCATCCCAATCCCTACAATCATAAATTTCTACCTTAATCTTCTTTTTTCCTCCGGATGAGAATTCAGTTCTAATACGAAGAAAGATTCAGTTCTAATAAAAAGAAGATTAAGGTGATACAAATAAAAATATAAATAAACAAATAAATAAAAATAACCCACCATGAAAATGTTACACCCAATGATTCGGTGTAACATTTTCATTGCGGGATATTTTTCTTGAATTTTTGTTTAAGTTTGGGATTCTCTTTCGTTTTAGAGTTCAAAGAACAAGAAAACAATAGCTTTGGGAGTAAGATCGTTTGACGAGGCAATTTCATTCATTGGGTTTCGTTTTCCTTGTGATGAACTGATAAGAAAGGTGGAAAAGGGTTGAAGGTAAGTGGGGGAAGGTGAATGAAAGTTTTGGAGTGTCAATAAAAGTTTTTGCCATTTGTTTAAACAAGTGAAATAGGTCTATGGCAAGTTTTTCCATCGTTGTCCCGGATGCGCAGCGGCGCCAGGGCTTATTTGTCTCGATTTCTTTATCTTGAGCAGTCTTAAGGAGCTTCGCTTACCTTTTCGTTGCTACTTTGGCAAATACGTTCGCATCACGTTTCACTGTTTGTCAATATAAAACAAAAGAGTCAGACACAGACGAGCCTTGTTGTTTTTATTTGAGGAACTTGGTGGGGGGTGGACAAATTTTAAATATCACCCTGGGTAGAAAAACTGTCTGTCTCCGAGCTGTCGTAAACACATATCTTCTTTATTATAAAGCCTTTCTGCGCTTTTTCATTGTTGTCCTTTTAGTGCACACTGAAGCCTCGGGTTACGATTGGTGCTACGTTCCCATAAAAGCCATCGTAACTCGAGCCCATCATAAGCTTTAAGTCGTCAGCAATAGGTTGTGCCATTGATATGTCATCTGATACTTCCGTGCGTCCATAGGTGAGGTGGACAACCATAGGTGGACAAAGGCGTTAAAAGAATGAGAGGGTAACTTTCTAATGCACGGCTTAAGGTACCCAAGGGAAAGAATTCCTATTGGATAAGGGAGATTACCCAATTAGGGATGATTGGCTTACAGGAGGTAAGGAAGTACGTGTACATATTTTTTTAGAAAGTGACGAAAAACATGGCTCATTCCATTCATAATGACATCTTAACTTGCGTAACAATAGGAGCTCTAACGTTGAGTGAATTGAGTACTACATGTTCTGTCGTTACCGTAAAAAATTACGTGGTTAGACTGATTATTTTTTTTACCAATTCCTTTGCAATTACTGTGCCGTATAAACGTTAAATGTACGGATTGAACTTGTTGATAATTACGTGTGATGCGACCATTCGTCGGAAAGCTCTGTCCAGAAAAACTGGTACGCCGGGCATCCAGATGGCCGTTAAAGTGTCCCAGTTTTTAATGAACACAGACTGACGTGTATGGTGTCTAGCACGGCGCTTTCTTCATTATAATGTCATAATTTGTCGATACGATAGATTCATAGATAATTTACCGGATGCACGACATAATTATGCAACAAGTTAAGAAGGATTGAAAGCGAAAATAATGTCTAAATACAATAATATGTGTTTGGGAGGATTTTTTTTATTTCCATGTATGTTCGTGTAAACAGTGCCCTAGGCTTTGTTTGTCTCGTGCAAAACTACTTTAAAAACTGGTGGTGGAAGTTTTGATGTATTGTTCTGTAACTTTTGCTTTACTGGAGAACTACTTTTTTAACGAGAGAACTTGTAACGAACACAATGGAAAAAAAACACGTTTATTATAAGGGAAGTGGTAATATCAAGTTTAGGGAATTGCCCTAGATAATCGTTGTTCTTTTTCCTGTTTTTTTCATTTTTACTTTGCGCTTGTTTTGCTTTCTACTGATTATTACAGCTCCTAACTAGCCATAATTAATCAGTTATAGTACCTGTCCAAATTCCTCGTCGCCCAAATTGCCCGATATCTGTCCATGACAATTTAAGACATCAATCAAAATTAAAGTGCTTCCATTGTATTCTTTTTTCGTGAATTATTGGCAGTAAAACTTTATTAAAAAACAGTTTCTGTTCTTTGTTGAAAAACAACTGTATTCTGAACAACTATCCAGAGTTAAACGGGGTTATCGACCGAAAATCTGGCGTGATTCGAAACTTTCTGTACGTCGAGTCTCCATCGTGTTGCTGTTATGCCTTTCTTTAACTGAAACTAACTAAAAAGTTTGTAGAGTGAGTATCAGCGTTTTACAATGTCCAAAGAAAAATATCACGCACATTGAATTATTTTTCTCATAAAAAAATCTCATGTCAAACTAAATTGCATTCTCTTACGGATAAGAGAATCATTCTTCTGATAATTTGCAGAAAAACGTGTGTTTAACATCAAATCCAACACGCCAGTGTTGTATTCATTGACGTTGCCTATTCTCTTTCTTCTTTTTCCTTCTCTCTTTTTTATTTCCAAGAAGCTAAAAGTTCACACGCCAACTAAACCCAAATTCCATCCTAATCAAGGATCGCCCCAAAATACCCATGTCTCATCTTTTCTCTCTGTGACTAATCAAATGCAAACTAGTTAAGCTGCATAATCTCGCGAATCGCAATACCTTCCATAGAATCTTCTTTCTTCCCCCAAAACATTCTTCTTTAAAAAAAAAATGCTCCCCAATTTCCATAGCTTAAATAGCTCGTCTAACTCTACGATGAATAAATATAGGCTATTTTCCCAACCTGAGACCAAAAGGTGGGAGGAACCCAAGTTTCTTTTCTATGGAGAAGCTAAAAAAAATGGAGAAGTAAACGTGAAGCTGCTCGTTTACTTTGCTATGTAGACAATCTTGGCAAGGAATTTTTGTGAATGGGGCTAACTATCCTACTCTACACCCTCCCCTTACAAAAAAGGCAGGAAAAAATGAGTATATGAGTAATAGTTTAGTGGATCCGTTGGCGCCTGCCATTCAGCAGGGGGGCCTTTTGGTCCATACCTTGAACGTAGAGTCCCTTTTTAATGTTACAGAGGGGGCGGGGGGGGGGGGGGGTTGGAGTTAAAGTATGATACCGAGCCACATGCAAATGATCTTTTCCGTTTCCAGGACTGACCCCCACATTGCATTGGACTGTGTTTTAGGGGGGTTGGGGGGTGGAAGACATATGTAGCGTGTTCGAAACCATACCTTTATTGAATATGGAGACTGTGCGTTTTTGCGGCCCGTATGAACTGTCGCTGTCAGTCAGGTGGTCTTTGGAGCTTCTCCGTTGGCTGTTGGGGGAAGTTAACGGCGGTAATGCTATAGATCTTTGGCACTGTTCTCTACCTGAGCTCTACTTAAAACAGAACGGTGACGAAGTGCTGACCAGTGATCCCTCCTTTGTTTGCACACGGGGGCTTTTAGTCCAAAGACTCGAATGAAGGAACCCCAACCGAGTGTTTTAATGATGGGAAACTGATGAAGTAGACCTGGTTATGGAGAGAAGGGTTTTCTCTTTTTCTCGTCTGTCTCTTGTCTTTTTTTGTGGTTTGTATTTTTCGAAACATATTCAAACGAGTCACTGGTGCTGGCAAAGGCATTAAGGTAGATACTAACTAGTTCCGGCCCGAGAGCTAACCCCTTAAGACAAAAAAAAGGAAAGAGAGTGCAGAGCTATAAATTGTGTAGTAACACACCTTGTGCTGTTCTTAGCAGTCCGAGATATTATAGGGTTGCAAACTGGGAGCTGAGATGAATGGGTTGGAACAAGATTGGAGTGATGGATACAGGGTTGGGAGATTTTTCCAAGAGGAGCGGCGTGGAGGAAAAAGTGTTTAAAATTCTCTAAATACTTGCTTCAACAGTTCATTATTTATTGAGTCTGGTAAAAGAAGTACGTACGAGAGACTCACGCAAGGCTTCTAGAGCGTATTTCTTGTCCTTGTCTGCTACGTGCCGTAGCAGACAAGGACAATATATTCGTTGTTGGCCAGATGGATAAAATACGCAGGAGAATTTTTCATTGTTGGTTTTCCTTTGGAGATTCATTGCAATTGATTTTTTTTGCGGTGATAGAAGGTTTGGATTCTGGAATTAAAGCGGGCAAACCGATTTTTAGCACTGTTTGGCTGTTACACGCAAATAGCACCCACATAAGTTGTTCTGCAAAGTTTCCCGAACTTTTCCACTGCTTCTTAGACCGATCTGCGTGGTGGTCAGTGTTTGACTTCGTTTGGTACTCGCTTAACGGAAGTTTATTTTTTTATGCGGGTTTATATCGCTTTTTACAAAAAAAAATATGTAACAGACTTCTCAATCTCACGTCTCAGACTTCTCAAATCTATCAGTGTAACAGACTTGATAGTCTGTTACATTGATAGGTTTTTTAGTTTGTTTTTCTCGTATGTAATGAAGACTATGTTTCAAATAACACTCTTTTACTTAATAATTTTTTTCTAGTCTCATTTGGAAATTGATTATTTCTTTAAAGTAACCATAATTACGACACAATTTCAAAAGCGTCAATGTGGCAAAAGGTCAAACAATTGACGCGTATCGACTTCGCCAATAGCTTTTAATGTTGCCTTTATTTCCACTATGAAGTTAAAAATAAAAAAATGTGCAAAAGACATGCAGCGTTTGTGATTTTCACGTTTCGAGAACTATGACAAGGAACTGGATGCTGCGTAACAACAAAGTTTGGTATCGTAGAAGAGCTCGATAAAAAATGTCCGTGACTGTGCTGTAAGAAAATGTAAGAATGGTTTGTAAAGCGCCTTACAAAGGTAGAATACATTTTAAAGGCTCACGCAATGTTTGTGAGGACGAACATGAAGAATTCATCGTTGCATAGTAGACGAGTTTGAGAGAAGGTTTATAGTAGCATTCCGGTTATGTCAATTCCGTCTACTCCCAATTTTGTCATCTGCCGTGAGAGATAAAAAAATGTCCCCACGTTTGGTGTCTTTTTACGTTGATTTCTTTCAGAATTTGACCTTTGTTCGCGTATATTATTTGCCCATCCCATAATCCCTTTTTTAGGATAATTAAAACGTAAAGTAGGTAGTAAAAGAGTTCTTCTTCCGTTAGCTCTAAAAAGCTTCTAATGCTAATTTTTTTAATAAACCATATGAAAATTGTTATGTAATATCGATTTCCCACTGAAAGTTGCGACATATCGGTTTAGGTTAGTTTGCTCGCTCAGTTTTCACTTTCTAAGAAAACGAAAGAAACTGTCTTTTAACTCCTTAGGTTTTATTGAACAATACAACTATACTTCAAAGAATACTTAATGCAACACTAAAAGTTATGAGCTTGAAATATTTCCTTTACTTATTTTAGTAACAATTTTGCATAAAGAAATAATTACAGATTTATTTGTACTGGAAAGCATAAAAATTTCGTGGCTTACTTTTCTATCAGAAATTGCACAACGATTCATTCATAACAATTGCAAACAGATAAAGAAATCGGCTTTTCATCCTAATAAAATATGCAACTGCAATATCGCTGAATTTTCGAATCTTTGTTATTTGTTATTATTTTAAACTTATAAATTTGTTAACTTATAAATGTAGTAGTTAGCTTCTCTCAAAAGGCAGCGATCTGTTGGAAGTCCCTTCTTTGCTAAATGACGGTGATTCAGCCACAAGAGGCTTTCCTGGACCTCTTTAATTTGCCCAGTATTTTTTTCCCAGCGTAGAACTGCCACAAAGTCTCTTATTGCATAATATAATGTTTTTGAACGTCTGCAAAAATATTTGGTCCGGCAAAACACTTTGAATTAGGCACACGTCGCTTAAAAGCCTTGTCTTACGCGGACTGTTTAATTAATTACTGGGCCCAACAATTAATTAACCAGTAAGCATCGAAAGTCTTTTGAAGACTTTCCACGTGTTCATTGTTGCACAATTTGAAAAGTCCTACCAAGTTCGACAAAAAGCGCTGCGATAGCGTGTATTAGGACTGGGATAAGGCGTGCGTTGTTGCGTGGTAGAAAAGTTGGACTATTTACGGCTTGTTTTTGATGAGAGGCTTCTTTGTGGGCTGTGACGAAAGACGAAAGAGCATTACTGCTGTGATTTCCCAAGAACTGGAGATGTTTAGTCGGTTAGCGAGGAGCTAATGAGTCATTCTTCAGAACCATAAGACGAGGTTGGTGGGGAGGGGGGGGGGTTGTCTCTTTTACAGTTGCTGTTTTGTAAAAGCGAAGCGGTCTTGCTCTGTACTTTGGGACAAACGGCGAAGATAAATGCTCGTTGACTAGGACAATTGTCAGCTTTTCAGCCAGTCCTCATGGCCTCTAATTTGGAGTTTTATGTTACAAATTTTCCTGCTCGCTAGACTCTACTGTCGCTTGCTAAGACAATTACAGAAAAAACAGCCATTCCGCAGAGTTACACAAGTCAGCACTAAAGAATACCCTTCTTTTGTTGTTAACTAGTATACTGTGTGGTAGTCTCGACTTACGACACCGTCTTAAAGAGTTACGATAACATGTTTGCTCGATATTCCAGTTAAAGGCAAACAAAATGTTGTTGGTCTCCTCTTGTTTCATTATAACTATAAAATACTCATCGAACGCGTCGATCGTCAGTCGAGTTTCCCGTTATAGCTCGAACCCCGCTTATCCAGATAGGAAAACCGATGTATCTACAATGTATGATCGTAAATCGGAGCTCGCGTGCAAAGTTTGCGAAGCGATTTTCTCTTTTCTTTGATTTTTTCATTTCTTTGATTTTCCCATTTCTTTGATTTTCTCATTTCTTTGATTTTCTCTTTTCTTTGATTTCCAATTCGCACCTAAATTTAGAAGTGTCTAAGAAGTAAACGACGGGGTTTCCAAAAATGTGCTTATAAATTTACCACCCGGGCTGTTTCAAAGGTGTGAAATTTTGACACTTTCTAGCAAATTTGCGTATCTGTCAATCACAGTGATAAGGATTTCCAAGAATTGGGCTTTCGCTGCGAAAAACTGTGGAAATTGTTCCTTGACATGCGATGAGACGCCAAGGCACAAGCCGAGATAAAGCATGAGCCTTGTGTGGGGGGGGGGTCGTGTCAAACGGCTTGAAATCTGATCAAATGCGTATTATGTGTTTCAGTGCTGGTTTTGCAGTGACGGGTAAACGGGTTTCAGCCCTTTGGGTCCCAGCATGGTTGGAAAGCATTTTTATGCAAATGTGCAAAAGGGCGTGAAATGCTCTTTTGCCCCTCCATTGAACTTTTCATTGTTGAAAAGTTTAAAAAGGTTACGCGATTGACCAAACTTGTGAAAGCTTCAGCACACATCACTTTTTTCCCTCGCCTCTTCCGTGTCCCCATCTTTGAAAAATACGAACCATGAAACAATATCGTAATGTGAAGTGAAAAAAGAATTTGATTAGGCAAATTTTTAATTCCCAAGTCTTCTTGCGTCAACAATGGAGAAGAACGTGTGCCAAGCACATTCAGCTTCAGCCTGGTTAATACTGGAAAAAGAAAAGAAACAGCCATGCAAGACTAAATTCGTTTCAACTGACTTGAGAAAATATTCCGTCGTTGCTTAGAGCTCAATTTCATGCAAAATTTGCGTTAGTCATTTAGTTATTGTCGTTGTGTTAATTATTCGATTTAAAAAGTGAACAAACCCAGGATAATTGCGTTAAAACTGTCTTAAGTTTGCTCTTTGTTACAACAGTACAATCCAGTAGTGATTTTTATGAAAAAAATTAGCGTAGACTATTTAGACGTTCGAGCAACAATTAATTTTCATGCAAAATTTGTGCTAGTCATGTTCGGTTTAAATAGTAAACGAATCCAGTGAGTATAATTGAGTTAAAACTGTCTTAAGCTTGTTGTTTGTTACTACAAGCTAAGACTGTTTTATTATTATTATTATTATTATTATTATTATTATTATTATTATTATTTCAGTATTCTTCTTCTTCGTCTTCCTATTATTATTACATTATTATTATTATTATTATTATTATTATTATTTTAAAACATATTTTTTATTATTATTTTTCTTAGTGTGGACTTAAAAATGTCGTTGTGCAGCGAGGAATTCTTGATCAGCAGGGCCGCTTTTCATTAAGGATCGTTTTTAGGTCTTCGACTTCATGATCTAGCAAGTACGATTTACTTTTCTGTGCGTCAGTTGCATAACTTAGAATTTTTCTCAAGTTAATAATCCGTGAAATGTAACTTTGGTATTTTTTTCCTCAAACTAGAATACTTCGTCTTTTTCTTTTCTAATTTTTTTTTTGCTCCTTTAGCTACTGTGAAGGTTTGCGTGAGGTTTCGTGAGCGGTTGAACCAATTACAAACTAGAAAATATCGTTCGGCCAGAAAAAAACAGGTGCAACCGTGATCTTGGCACCTCTGTCGTAACATCCGGTGTGTCTTGGCATTGGTGGGATTTATTTCACTTGTACAGTAATTCTAATAAGTAGTTGTGTTACGAAAACTACCTGCTCAGTTCTAGCTAAGAGTTTCGCCTGCATTTTTTTCTTTTTTTTCCAGAAAAGGTGACTGGTTTATGATGTGAGTATTGATAGTGATGACCCTCGGGGTTCTCATTAGGTTTACCCAGTGTTATTTTGGCTGCGAGATTTTCTTTGCGGGCGAGCTGCTCAGCGGTGTAATTACGCACACACATGCCGCAAGCACTTACTCTTCCAGGAATCAGTAGCGTTAGGATGATTTTGCACACATGCTTTAATTAGACACACGACTCAAACTGCAAATGTATCAGTTGTATATACGTAACTATAATTGTATATTGTTGCACATACTTGGAAGGGAGCGTTCGGATGAAGGAGAGAGATGATTCTCGGAAAATTCTCCCAGATTTCCATGCTCCGGAAACACTTACATTCCAGGGCAGGAGTTTATGTCGTTTGGACTGAGTTTAAGCTGATTCCTTTTTTTGGTAAGATTTACGACTTTCGTGAGTTTAAGGAGTACGCTGATCTTTCGAAATAGACTCCGTTGATAAGGTTGTGCCAGGATTGACGGTGTTAATTCATTAACCATGGATCGTGCTGCGTATAAGAGGCTTTGGAAATGTTCGTGCTTTCTGATGAAAGAAATGTGCAAAGCATCTCGCAGAGATTACGAAATTCCACGTGCTGTTCATGAATTTGCATTTGAACTCGAACGCAAAGAACATGAAAGTTAGTTTCGAAATTATTTATTACCTGTAGGTTTCTTTCATGCGGGTCTCATAGAACTAATCAAGCAGATTGTTTCAAAAAAAGGTCTCTTTTAAGCGGTTTTGTGTTGCATCGGCAGTCAGTTCTGCTAAATCTGGTCCTTGAAGATTTTATTCTCGTACACCGGGGTCTAACACGTTTGAGTTCTCTTACGTCTGGTTCTCTTGCATTCAAGCTTGCATATCTTGCATATACAGTCTCTTATATGGGGTTATGCCAAGCACGAGGCGTTTACGTACGTATCTCTTATATCCAAGTCGGTTACATTCTTGGCTCTTACGTCTGGTCTCTTATAGCAGTCAGGTACCACCATAACTTCAGTCATTTCTGTTTATACAATATCTTGGCTGAATCACTAAAAAATAAATATAATAATAATAATGAGACCGTTATCCAAATCTAAGTAATTAAACTCAACTGAACTTGAAGTGGAACTCACAACGTCAAATTCACTGGATTTTTACGTCATAACTTGGTACGTGAAGATACAGGATTAAGCAAGATAGGAAATATGTAGTTTGATGAGGTAGTCAGGAAAAACTCAGTTTGACGTTGAGAGTTTAACTTAAACTCAATTGAGTTTAAATGAATAGATTTGGTCGACGGTTTTACTATTATTATTATTATTTTTTTACTAGTATTTTTTTCTATTGATTCAGGCAAGATATTATACAATATAAACAGAAATGACCGGAATAGACAGAGGCAAAAAACTTGTCTGTGAATATTCGGAATAGAAGAGTTTCGAACTTGTACGTGTTACAACATTGTGTACGAGAAACATACAATGCTCTTAAGTTTATCTTTGCTAAGAAGTGATTACTGTCGCTCTGCTTGCAGGAACGAAAGCTGAGTTTCGTCTTCAGGACTTGAAATCCCTAAGGAAAGCTTTTGTTTGTGTTATGTAATTTTCTGGTCAGTAGCAAAAGTTAGCTTGGGCTTTAATGTCGGAAAAGTGTGTATTTTCACGTTGGGGTCTTTGGTGTCTTACGCTTCGTGTTGTTGTTACGGCGTTGGCTAACGTGGCTGGCAAACGGGTTGTTATTAGACGCCCACATTTCACAGGATACCTCCTCATTTACATACAAGTCAAAGCCGACCGCCGAAAACTCTTGTTCGTTCTCGTGGTACTCACGTTTGTTAAATACCCCGAAAATTTGAGCCAACCGAGCTTTCATCATACAACATAAAAGCGTGGTGATTTGTGTTCACTCTAGCGTGTCGAAGAGACACAACACACACACTCGAGATGCTTGCTTTACTTTCGTGTCGTTCTTATGAACTTTACATGTCAGCTAGGAGTAACATTTTGTGTCAGTATGTTTTTTTTAAGCTTCTATAAGTTTCAGGGAGACGTGTTAAAAAATAATTTTGCAAGCGTTTGCAATCCCTTCCGACTATGTTCTTTTTCCATACTATCAGGACTACGAAAAGCTGTATTAATAACTGTAAAATGTATTCTAAACTATTTGCTTATGTGCTACCATTTTTCAAATGTTATTTATTTATTAGCTATCATTTGTTTATTACCTATTATTAATTTATGAACTATTATTCATGTATTAACTATTATTTATTTATTAACTGTTATTTTTGCTTCTGAACTATTATTTATCTTTTGACTATTATCTATTTATTAACTATTATTTCTTATTACTAACTTTCATTATTTTCTACTTTTCTTACTATTTTCATGTTTGTTACGGAGCTATTTATAATTAAAATGACTTATGAGTACTCGTAGAACGTGTAAAACTCCATAGCACATATTTATGCTCACGTGAAGTATGGAATGCTCGTAGAACTCATGTATTGCACCATGCAATACATAAATCCTACAGAGGTGTTGGACTGAAAATATTGCATGCAATTTGCATTGAACACGTATCAGTTTCTATTGCAACTAGAACCCCAGTAAGTGGAATACTTAAAGCATATAATAACAATTAATTAAGTACTCGTTTGGAAACTCTCCATAGTTACAACAACAGCTAAGGCTGAACAACAATACATTCGCATATGCGAGGTCCAAAAGGTGAAATAAAAGGTCTCGTACATCCGGTCTTCTCGTACATGTGGTTATCTTGTAATAGATCGGGGGACGGTGGAAGTCTCTCTAAAACGGATATCAATTAGTTCCACATCTCTTACATACGAGTCTTGCATGATTCTTCTTATCTCTCACGATCCTTGCGGGAAGGTCTCCTATAAGCGGTCTCTCTTACATCCCAACCTCTCTTTCCATGGTGACCTAACAAGTCTATCATATTATAGGCTGTATTCCGGTGCCGATAGTATCACAAAATTACATTTGTTTTTAAACTTAATGTTTTACTAATTATATTATATACTTTACCGGATAGGATGTACCATAAAAAGCGACATAAATAAGAAACAAAAGACTATACACTAATATTGTAAGTGTCCCAATAATGAAAACCATTCCAAGTACGGTACGTCTGCTTCGGAGGATAATTATCTTTCCCAGACAGGTAGAACAGCTTATCAATACAACGCCAAATTCTGCGAAACGTTTTTCTCAATTACCTCTGTGAATTAATTAGAACTGGGCTGCTCTGCGAGCGATAATTTGGTAAGTAGCGTTTGAAATGTAAATCAGTCCACAGCTTACGTTATAGCCTTTAATAGCTATCTTGGTCTCTTTGAAACTGTTTTTATAGGTTCATATGGCTTGGATGCATAATTAGAAGCTTGGAGTTGCGAGAGTAATTAGGGCTCGTTTTTTTTGGCGTCGAGCTACGCTAGATAATAGAAAAGTTTTTAACACTTGGGAGGGCTGGGAGCGTTAACTGTGTCGGCAAGTGATGAGGGCGCACCGCTAACGTTTCGGGATGCTGTTTTTGCGGGGCAAGCGTGAACCGCCTGCATCATTTTCATTAGGGCCGTTTTTCATATGCAAACGAGGTTTCCCCCCACTCCGTATTCAAAAACTAACACAACATTCCTTTCGGGACCCTTCTGTCTCCTCAAGAGATCCTCTTTTTCTCTCTCTCTCGCTTTTCGGACGAGCTGTGGTCCATTGTATTGGTTGGAGTCCATGTTCAGCTTCGGCTGGCCCTCTAATCGAGCCCTTACACACATCCACACACTCAGTGAGTGGAAAACCCTTAAAAAGTTCTTTGCCGGCCTTATGCTTGAAACTTATCTTGCAGCTGCGATGTGCCGTGTTTCCCATCCATACCGACACGTACCGCGACTTGAACTGTCTGATGGACCCTTTACACTTCTTGGGGACCAAAACGAGCTATAATTAGTGTGAGGACGATGAAAAGCTTTCCACGTCATAGCCATGTTTGGGGAAATTAGATGTAGCTTCCCCTTTTTTTAGGGGGGAAAGAATCATTTCATAGAAAAAGTGGCTGCGGTACTTTGTGCACACTTGCACTTTTTTGCACTCCGGTTCCCTTAAAAAGATGTTTTCGCGCAAGGAAATTCATTGTTGAATTGCACCGGAATGCTGTTAACCTCGTAGTTAGAATAGCTGTAAGACACGCGACGCTTCCTTTTTTGAGTTTTTGAAATATTCTAGAACGAACGGTACTGATACTGCAAGTAAACTAGATTAATCCATGTGTATTTGCTACAGCGGATCTTTAGTGGCATTCCAAACCTGGGCAAGGGGGGGGGGGTGAAAATCCGTGTGAGTTTGGTCGAAGGGGTGCAAAGCTAAATCTTTAGTGAATTGCACTTTTTTAGATTGTAACTTGTTGGGCCGTAGGGTGCAAATGCACTGCCTTAAGGCCAGTGTATAACCTTTCTCTTGTTTTGTATTGACTAAATGGGAGAAACGAGAAAATTGCGTGAATGATTGCTTCATAACGATTTCATATTTTTCGAGAATTTTTCAACCAAAATTTTTCAATTACTAATACCTAGAATCTAACGTGGAAAAATTTTGGGACTTCAGAATTTTGTAAGAAAGCAGACAAATTTCGTTAGCAGTTTAAAATTACCTTTGCTTTTTGGAAATATATCTCTTTGTAAGATTTTAGTGATTATTGATTAAAACTTTACTGTCGAAATTACTTTGAGAAACATTGAGTGGTAAATGTCTTAAGACCACTGTATACCACCCTTCTTTTATAGACGATTACATTCAAAATATGTGTCGAAGATTTTACATTTTCTGTTTAGTTTTTCTCAAAGTATTATTGACAGTAAAGTTTCAGCTGATAATCCCTTGAGTCTATCGTAGAGATTTCTCTGAAGAAAAGCCGAAATAATTTATAATTGTGACATTTTTTTTTCTCTGAAAGTTATGAATTTCTAAAATTTCTCCATGTTACGTGTCAATAGTGTCATTTAGAAAAATGGTAGAAAAATGATGAAAATATGAACGATTGTTGAAAAATCGTCAACGCACGATTCGTTCGTTCGATCGTTCTCGTTTCTCAGATTTAGCCACTATTAAAATAAGATAAAGGGTATATAGGGGCAGTGGCGTAACCAGGATTTCATTTCGGGGGGGGGGGGGGTTGGGAGTTTCGGGGGGGGGGTTAATATGCAATTTTTTGGGACACTTGGTCATTCTCCTATCTTCCCCATTATAAAATCAAAATTTCGGGGGGGGGTCGAACCCCCCAAACCCCCACCCCATCCCACCCCCTAAATACGCCCCTGTATAGGGGCCTTAATTCAAATGTCGCCACTGAATCGAATGGTAAACATTATAAATGCTACTAGGTACGTATTGGTGCGTTGTTCCAAACGTTCGGCGTAACTGGCTTGACGCATCCTACCTTTCGAACGTTTACCACGCTGAACAATTCATTGTAGCTTTGGTTTGCGGTCAACGTAGCCTAAAAGTGGCTTTAATGGAAATCGAACCGAAGGTTCAGCTGTTTAAACTAAAAAGAAATTAACAATGATGGTTTACACGTGCGATTTATTTTCTTTATTACTTTTGTTTACTTTCATTAAAAACTTTACAAAGGATCGCCAAGAGCTTGCGATACGCTACGTTTGTATGCGCGTGTACAAAACGTAGTGTATCACAATCGCGATAAACACCTCAGTGAGCTTTCTGCTGTACGGTTTCAGTTGTTCATAATCGCTGAAAACTGCTGTTCTGTAGGATTTCATTATTAGCCCATTTTTTTTCCCTGAAAAGGGGGCATTTAGCTTGAGACCCCAGTGAACATAATGCGGTTTTTGGTTGAGTAGTGACGCCCTGTGTTATGTATGTTAAAAATATAATGAGGCTTCGCTGTTTCATTCAAGGCAACGATGAACTTCGTTGTACCAGCATGAGTTTCAGGAGCTAGGAAATGTGCGGGAGCTTCGCCGAACACGTTTTGAACTTTCACCAAAGTTAACCTACCAAGTGCGATTATTTTAGCGTTTTGCCCCAATTTTTTAACGTCTGGTACATTTTTAACAATTTTTGGAAACTTATATATTTTTTATTTTACAATATTTTGTTTATTTATTTTTGTGAATCACTCGAAACATCCATTTGAAATTGCAGGAAGTGAGTAAACATTTGTATACTTCTCTTCAAAGATTTTTAACACTTTGCGTGCTATTAACTTTTCTGAGCGTTCAAAATATGCGGACAGTTCTCACATTTGTAGTGTTCGAAGATATGGTATGTTAATTTTCAAACACTTATTCCAATCCTGTGGATGTCTTTTAAAAACATACGGTCATTTTGAACATAATAAGCCGTAGGAATCGTACTAAAATTATACTCAATATTAAACATTGTTTAAAACAACGTAGAAATTTAGTAGAGACCCGTTTCGCATGGGAGGTGCTTTCCAAGAAACACTCAATTGTGCAAATACATTCCGAGGAATCATTATAGCTTCGCAACCTGAATGTCTGAAATTCCGACTATTCCGACTAAACACTATTCAGACTCTGAATACTGTTTCAGTAAACACTATTCAGAGTCTGAATAGTGTTTACTGAAAACAGTATTCGTTTTTTGTTTTGAAAAAATTGGCTTGAATTCCAAATCGCACAAACTCTATAGGTATGCATTACCACTTAGTTGCAAGTTGGACGTCTATGCAAGATTGCGCATACAGTGCAGTAGGCCTGCTATCCTAACGTATTGTCCAAAAAATTTAGATCAACACCATAAACTGCGGCCTCATTTACTGCACTCGTTCTTTTAGAGAAATAAGTGTACGATTCTTCGTGGGTTTTGTGGTTCGTCACGGAATCGTTCGTCAAATTAACACACATAAAGCTAGGCATCATTGTTCCACTCAAGCCTCCCCTATTTTCATTATCACAGTGATTCACATTTAACCTAGTCTGCCTTCTTCTGAACTTTGCCAGCGTACACTGTAAAATATAAACTACATTGATTCAAAGCTGGTAGAGTCATTCCTTGTCTTTTCATGTAACAATGAATATTCGTTACACGTAAACAAACTCATAAGGCAACGCTTCTTACAGTGAAATTGCTTATCAACTCTGGTGCTAATTGTGAAAAAAGTCATAAAAGTCCACCACTACTTTGTGCCCCCTTAATAAAGCACCTTTTCCAGCAGTCAGGAGAAATCTTCTCGCTATTTCCGCACTTACCACATCTCCACACTATAAGCCCGACGTCATTCAGCTTCTCCTGTTGGTACATTATTACCAAACCACCCTGATAGTAATAATAACAGCGACAGTAACAATAACGTCGCAACCCAGTTCTTGGAAGTCATAAAAAACCCTTTTCCATCTCTTTTTTTCTTCTTTTCCTCCAGCCAGCCTTAAACTCCGGGATTCTCCCTTCCCCAGGTACGTACTGTACCGCACGGTACCGAACATATGGACGATTGCTCAAGTTCCAGTCCGTCGTCATAAACTTTCATCCGTGTTGTCCGTTAATTGGGCAACGACTCCGCTGGTTCCTTTTTTGTTTCTCTCACTAAAGTTTCGACTCATTGACGGGCACAAAAAAGTCCGGAAAAAAAGAACGCCAGTCCATCTGTAAGCGCAGTAGGGGTTTGTCTGTCGTACCTTCGGTTTTACCAAGCCCAGTACGTTTTTGCGTTGCATACGGCAGCAATGAGGGGTTTTGTTATAAAATGTGAAACTAAAAGCTATAGGTTTGTCTCAGGGTGGATCGGGGTGGAGTGGAGGGGAAAAAAAAGGTCCTGAACCCATGGGGGCGAAAAATTCACCCTGGGCGACTCAATGGCGCCTCCGATGTTCTTTATCAGACGCCAAACGAGAAGTTTGGATAGTCCAGTTTGTGCCTTCCCCCGTTGGTGACTTTCACTACAATGTCTGCGTAAAAGGAAAGAAATCACTAATATTTTGTTTGGCTTCGCTTTGAATCCGTGTAAAGCGAAAAAAATACCAATTATCCCTTCAGCTCATGGCTACCTTTAAATTTTATTCAAGTTCTTTTATTTACAGTATTTTATTTACATATTTTATTTACAATATTTTATTTGCAGTATTTAACTACAGTATTTTATTTACACTACTTTATTTACACTATTTTGTTTAAATTTAAATTTGGCTTTGCCTTGAATCATTGCAAATAGAAAAATATAATAATAGTCAATTAAGCTGAAGTTACCTTTAAATTTTATTTAAACTTATTTTTGGCTTTAATCATTGCAAAAGGGAAAAAAAAACATAATAATTATCCCTTAAGCTCTAGCTACGTGAGATTTTATATAAACTTAAATTTGGCTTTGCCTCGATCGCCTTTAAATTTTATTTAAATTTAAATTTGGTTTAAGTCATTGCAAAAGGGGAAAAATACAATAAATTATCCCTTAAGCTCGAGCTCCCTTTAAATTGGTCCAATCGCGGCTTTTATATACCTCGAGATTGGTTAGGTTTGAAAAGGCAAGAAAAAAACGTATTGGCGACTATGGGGAACCCGGTTACGCATAAGGTTGTAAATCAACCGGGGCAAAGATGACGGTAATGGAAGGGTTTGACCAAGGTGACCAGTTAAAAGAAGGCTTAGATTGAATTGGAAGTTAGCCGTTGGCTGTTGGGACACGCCTCCTTCGATACTTGTTCTATGGCCCAAGGAGAAGAACCACCAAGACTACCCAGAGAAACAAAAGAAAATTGGGGAGGAGAGAAGGAAAAGGAGCTAAAAAAATGGAGAAAGAATAAATAAAGAAAAGAAAAACGGCAAACTAGAAAAGGTTTTATATGAGTTGCCCGCGTGAGTATTTGTGTATAGGTCCGGGACCTAAAAGGAGTCCCGCTAAGCCAAGCGGCAAACTTCAAAAGGTTTATTTTTGCTGTTTAACAAAAAGAATCTCCCGCCGAAAAAATACTCCCGGTGCTGGAAACGTTTTGATACCTTAGTTTGTTGGGTCCTGGCGGTGCGTGGCCACGTTCATGAATCATGATTAGAGTGGTCAATGAAGCAGCGCCGCCCGTGAGAATCTGATCAGGGCTGTAACTCAACAAGAAGTAATATTTAACCTATGGGCTTTTTTCTTTTTTTTTCTTTTTCCAACGTGCTGAGGTAGGAGAAGAGTAATAAAAGTCGGTGCGCGGGCAAGTAATTTTTTAATAAGCTCCTTTTGGGCCAGCTGTGCGTAGACGCAAAACGCTTGTTAAGGAAGTTACGAGGCCCTTTCTAAGGAATTAAATGCCGAACGCGAACTCTAGACTTGCGAAAGCGGTTTTTTGGCGTGATAACCAATCAGCGCTGAGGCGGAAGGAAGGTGTGAATGAGGCTGCATCAAACACACCTGGTTGGGTTTTTCCCTTCACCTCCACCGTGTCTCGCCTTATCAAGCTCCGCCCTGCTGCTCCGTCAAGTGCCAGGGCCCAAAATTGAATTGAACACTGTAGAAAATTGCGGGAGCAAGTCCAACGCTGCGATGAGTTGGGGTATGGAGACCTAACTTCAAAGAGCGTCACGTTAGGTCCCCCCCCCCCACCTTTGTTCACCGTGTAAGCATCAGGGACCTTCTGGAGGGCGATCAGCGAGATAATTCCGCCGCATTATTCTTTTTCCTGCAGGTAGGGAAGCCAGCACATTCCCCAAACGCAGCCCAGCCTTAGCAAATCGTACCTGGCAAGAATGAAAAGCTTGCGAGAGGAAAATTCTCTTAGCCTTGTCGAGCGTTCCTTAGACAAGCTACTGTATTTAACCTTTACACTCCTGTCATTCACTCTGGCCGTAAATGGGAAAAGGAAAACAAAGTTGGTTCAGCGCGCGAGGATATATTTTTTAAGTTTTTAAGTTTTTTTAGAGATGTGTAGAAAATACGCAGTAAGAAAAAAGTTTCCTGCAATTGTATTAATATCATTAAGAAAAGACGGCCACACTATAGGTCTCTATAGTTGGTCAATGTGTTAAAATTTCTATTTCTCCTATGGAATTATTGTTTATCTTTGCAATGCGAGGATATATTTCTTTAATTTAAAAGAAAACTGTGTAGAAAATATAACACTTAGTAGAAAAAAAGCTTCCAGCAATGTTATTAATATCTTTATGGGAAAAACGGCCTGTTAAAAGTTCTATGTCTGCTATGTAATTATTATTATCCTTGGAACGCGAGGATATATTGTATTTCTTTAAAAAAAATGTGCAGAAAGTTAATAATTAGTAGAAAAAAGTTTCCGGTAATGTTATTAATATCTTTACGGAAAATATGGCAATACTGTGTGTTATTATAATTGGTCAATGTCTTAAAAGTTCCATATCTCCTATGTAATTATTGTTTATCTTTGAAACGCGATATATTTCTTTAATTAAAAAAACTATGTAGAAAATATAATACTTAGTAGAAAAAAAGCTTCTTGCAATGTTAATACTATCTTTATGGAAAAGACGGTCTCACCGTAGCTCAATACTATAGTTGGTCAATGTGTTAAAATATCTACATCTCCCAAATTATTGTTTCTTTTTGAAGTGGGGAAAAGGTCCAGCCTAAAATAAATTCTCACAATGGTAATACAATCAAAATAAAAAACAAAAGCTTTTCCAAGAGTTGTTTACTGTTTTAGCAATGAATTAATTCCCCGGGTGTTCTGCGTAGTCGTCTAGTGCGCTGACTAAATGAACAACCAGGGACAGGTGCGTAGATATGTACGGTCATGTGTGGAAGGGGGGAGGACATGTAGAGCTTCGAATCTGTAACAATCTGGCTTGATGCAGATTTTCGTTTTGGCTTGTAGCATTGCTTGGGTTAAAGCATGCTACTCAGTGCCGACTCATTAGCACTGTCCATGTCGAGGTTAATTAAAACCCCTCCTTAATCCGTTTGGCAAGTCCCTTTTCTGGACCCCACAAATGAACACGACACAGCACAGCATCAAACTAGGTGGATATGTGCTGCTACAGGACTTTGCGTGAGTTCATTGGAGCGTGCACAGCTTAATCAAGATCCCCCCCTCTTTGCTACACAGTCTCCATCAGGGTTCTTGTTCACAAGAAGCTATAGACATTAATCGGATTCCAGTCATGTGTACCTTCTTTCGCTGTTGTTTTCGGAAAGAAAAAAACCGCTCAGCTTCGCCGATTGTAATGCATCGGACTACCCAAGAACATATTTAAGATTGGGTCCGCCCATCAGTCCTGCGGCTTGTCCCTTTTCTCCTTAAAAAAATTAAAATATGGCATTTATGTTACATAAAGCTCGCAGACCAGCTCCGTGCTCAGCTACCTACAAGCGAATATTTCTCACCTAAAAAAGTGTTTTACTAAATCTGGAAAGACGAGGATAGTTTCGTGTAGCTTCTTCAGCCTTATCTTTTAACTAAAATTTGAATTAGTTCAATGCCAAGTTTAGCATTCGTTGTGGTTTGTTGTACTCTTAAAAGTACTCTTAAAAGAAAACGACCCTAGCAAAAGTCCGTATGCTAACGACACGGCACTTGACGGCAGACTATCTTTCGTACAACGTTCTTGTAACCTGCAGCAAGGCTTTCGCAACAGGACATTTCATTGTTAGCCAGTGGCAGGCCGTTTGCTGGGGTCATTTTTTATAGTTTATTACAGAAAGGTTCGTTGTCCCACTTTTGACGCTTTGGTATCGGATTTTGAGGAGAATTTTGGAATCTCTTTTGTAAAATAACTTACAGAATGTATATTTGCCGAGATTTGGGTTCTAGAGTCTTTATACGTGAAGACGCGTAAGACTTCGACTTCGATTAATTTTGGAACCATGGTGGTTGAAAGTATGGATTAGGAAAGTATCAATACATTCATGAAAAAAACTTGTATTATTTAAAAAAAATATCAGCGTGAGCATTTGCTCTTTGCTGACATTTTTATTGACATGCTTAGTTTATATTGTTATATAACACATTATAAGCGAAGAAGTGATCTTCTCGCATTAACTCCAATAACGAAAATCACGTTTATACTTTTAGAAAACAATTGAGAAAACATTTAACGGGAAGGTGATCGTCATTAAAACGAGCGCAAAATATGAATAGCAACAGAACAAGACCATTTCGTGGAAGCATAATGCAAGGCAATGAGCGTCCCATGGTAACGGCCTAACCCGTATGTCATTCTGAGAATCCGCCCCAAACCGACCTCTTGAAAGGAATAATGCGAAAAACTAACAAGAAATAATATAATGAACTAAAGAAAAATGGTATATGCATGTAACTTTATTAGTTTATAAGTGGTTTGTAGACATGTGAATGGCATAAATTTAGAAGCTTTAATTTACAAATGGTTTATAAATTGATTTGCGATTAAACGTTTTAGCAAATTAAATCGTCAAAGCTTGGAGCCTTGACACTTCACAATTAAATTCACAGAATTTAATGAGATTGACGTAATTGCGCGGGAATGTATAACATACTAGGTAATAACGCAATTGCAATAACAGAGAAGAAAAATAACCCAATTGGACTATCTATCCCTGGATTATTTACCCCAAACCGGAGGTTTTCCTACTAGGCTTCAAACTGCTAAAAAATCACTTACGTAACAGTAGAGGGGTACTTACTATGGAAACTACCTGCAGGAGTACATTTTTCATTGTTACCCCATTGCTGCACAGTTAGAATGAGTTCCGTTCCTTACTATGTTCAAATTGTCATGAATAACTTCTCCCTAGCATTAAATTCCGTATTCAAGTTTTAAATAAATTCCTCAAACTTGAAAATTATTTAACGGTGGCTTTTAATTTTTATAAAAGCCTCAATACTTTAAACGTGACCCAGTTGCTGATTAACTCACCAATGTAAAAATTAACCGAGAACTAAACATTTCGGTCATCAATGGTCAAAAGTCTACGCTGGTAAAAAATCAATATTCTTGTACCTAAATCTAACTATACATAATCTGTTGCGTAACATAACCAAAACGCTTTAGTACCCCCGCTATAATTAACCCCAGTATAACGAATAATCGGCCAACGTGGCAGAGTTGAAAGATCATGGGTTATTAAACTGCAGAAAAAACGTCCACTATAACAACTTCGGATATACCGAACACTTTTTCTATCCCCCTAGGAAGGTTCATTTTAACAAGATTCTATTTTCTTTAAAAATTGGACCAAATACACAGATTTCGTTCACTGTTCTGGCCATTGCGTAACAATGAAAGCTCGCGAAAGCGAACCTGATCATGCGAGATGTTTATCACGGAAGTGCGGTGTTGTCCATTACTCTAAGCCGATTTCAGCCTTGGTTTGTCCTGTGTTAGGATGCCTTACCCTAGTTTGAAGGGTTTGGCGGCTATAAAAAGCTCATTTGGCCATATTTTTAGCTCCCAACTTCCTTTACAATCGCTGGTCTTCTTTATTTCTTTCCTTTTTTGAGCTCATTTTGCCAGCTGAAGTGTTTCGTGCGAGACTATAAGCAGTTTCTGTGATGGATGGCTGGTTCTGGACGCTTTTGGGGGGCTTTTCAACTTTGCCAAAAGCTTAAAGCTTTTAGTTCCCACTAAGTGGGGAGGCAAGTATGGGGAATGGGGAGGTGGCTCCCAAGTGAAACAGATAAGTGTTTTGGTCACACTCATTAGGGTAGACAGATTTGTGTTGCGGGCGGAAAAACATCCCTTGATGAGAGGTATAAAAGCTCATCTGCATAGCATTTAAGCTCAACGGACAAAATTGTATGTGTAGAGTGCTGCAGCTCTCACTGCAGGTTACCAACTGTGGGGGCCCTTCAGGGCCCCAGAAACACATTAGTTTGACTTTCAGGTGGGAGAAGGTTGCTCTTGCCAGCATTCCGACTTGGCCCCATCCAGAAAAAAATGCTAAGGTGTACCGAAATACATTCGGATATCCTTACGATTACCCCGAAACCTGGCGGGAGAGCAAGAGAGAGAGAGAGCTAAACACTGTTGAACGTCTTTTGGAGGAGGAAATATTTGAAAGATGAAGACTTTGAAAACGAGCTAACGGGGCAAACCATAAGACAAGTTAAAGAAAAGAGAGTTTCTTGACCAGGTGGGTGGCCGGTCGACTCACCTGATGACAGCTTAGTTTCGCCCACCAAAAATCCACCATCTTATCCATTCCACCCCCTTCTGTATACCAATAGCTTGTTCGCCTCAGCCACCGGTGGTGTGGTGTGTGTGTCGGGAGTATTAGCCAGTGAGGCATACCACGAAGTTTCAAGCGCAGGTTCATGGTCTTTTCCGTTGGGAGCAAGAGAGAGAGAGAGAGCTATACACAGATCTATTATCTCTCTTCTCGTTCCTTAGAACCTTTAAAACACACACGTCGAAGAGCAGAACAGTCCTAGGCTATTAAGACGTATAAGATGCCGAAAGGAAGGTGCGCTCGACAAGAAAAGCAGCTTTTGTCTAGTTTGGCCCCCCAACCCCCCCTTTGACTACCACCAAACACTTGGCTATCGCGAGGATATCATACCACTGGTGGTAAGATATCTCCAAGACAATTAGAGGGGGGGGAGACCAGCAGAAGAAGGAAAAAGTAGGGTTGAATTGTTGCATTTTTGGTACGGGGGAATTTTGTTATTTTGTTCCAAGGTGCAGATACTTATCAGGTTCGAGAACTTGAGTACGTATATTTGTGAAGGAAATGGCCTAGAGTGAACAGTTTGGAACTGAAGAGCACGGCGCTAGACTTGACAAGCTTGATGGATGATGAAGTGAGTTGTTGCCAGTGGCTTCAGAAATGGTTTCACTTACTTTGGCAAGCCATTTTGTTCTTATATCACTCTTTATAAACGTTTCGCTTTCTCATTTTCTTTTCTTTTTTTACATATATTTATTGACTTTTTGTGTTTACTCCCTAAGTTTGCAAACTGCTCATTTTTATCTATTGATTTTATAGCGCGCCTTAACAAAAAGTATAATTTAAGATAGTATCCAAACTTGCTCCTGAAGAAAAACGTCAATGTCTAAAACTTGGACAATGGGGATTTTAGGGCTATAATCTTTCTTTAGCTATGGAGGAAAAATATTACGTGCCAGGATGACACCTGAAGTTTTTGAAAAACATGTTTTTAAGGTGTCGCAGATTTTATATGTAAGTATGTACAGTTATGCTTTTCATCATCGATCGAATGTCAGAATGGGACCGAATAATATCGAACCAAAGAAAAATATAACTTTAATACGTATTTTTACGTCGAATTAATAAGTATGTAGCCTATACCACAGTCTACTATTATTATGTTTTCCAATCTCTCTTTGAAACCGATCTACCCTTACCGACCGTTAAATTTTTTCCAATTTTTTTAAAAAAGGAAACACCCAAATTATTTAGCAAATAAGTTAACGAACTACCTAAAATACTTGTAAAAGTTCCCTTCTTTACCACCTTCATGAAAATGTATTGATAAGATTGTGTTTTGCAATAAATGTAACCGTCAATAAGCTATGCCTACGATGGTTTCAAAATAAAAAAAAATAAGTACGTATGATAGGCTAGAAGCGGTTCCTTTGGTATCTCTTTCCGGAAATAATATACGAGAAGGCATGGATTAGTTAAATCCACTCAAAGAGCTTGAGATTGATTTAATTTCTTTTTTTCTCTGGACGTGATTCTGATTTGCACTTGTATTTCTGGCGGTATGAAAGCTTAGGACTTGGATTTTATTTTTTCAGAATAAAAAGGAATGATCTTGGATCTTGTTCAGGCTCATTTTCGGAGCTTCGCCACAAGCCTGATCCAAATCATGGGATCTATCGTTTTCGGGAAGTTTTGTGCGTCCCCATAAAACTCGATGGCTGCATTATTTGTGTAAGGCAGCGCTGGAAAGAAACGTTAGCGCACGGAGGGATCGTGTTATTACGTCGAGAGTCAAGGAATAACACCACTTGATATCCCGTCCCGGCGGAGCGCCTCATTAAAAAGCCAACTCGTGATGGTCGCCATGCCGGGATCGCACGCGGTGAGAAATGTAGTCGCTGTGCAGACCGCAGAACGAGTCTTCACCTGACGTCAGCGTCCGTTTTTCACCTGCCTCCCACGTCGCTGAGACCTGCCTATGGCCAAAATGAAATCTCTCCTTCACTCAGAAAAGAAATATCACTTTCGACCCCCCTCCCCCCCCCAGCCGCTTCTTCTCTCACTTTCTGTTGCGTGGGCTCCAACTTTTGCCTTATACTTGCGTAGTACGTGGCGCCGTCGTTTTGCGTTGTGAAAGAGGATGGTTCGGACTTGCACTCAAGGTATGAATTGCTAAACTAGCTGCTAACCATTTATCCTTGTCTTTAAGCGATCTTCGGGGGTCTTGTGTGATATATATACAGAGCGTAACCAACTTTACCTTGGGGAACCGCTCGGGTTTCTCTTGTTACGTACCCCCAACTTGTGCTCACGTGTGTTTGTGTGGGAAAACTCAGAGAAGGTGTATTATCCTCCCTTTTTTTTCTTCTTCTTTTTGGGCAAGCTTTTGTTCTCCATTGGCATTGGAGCAGCGCAACCGTCAAGCTTTTATGTGTATTGTAGCGATAAAGCGCGAGTTGTGGCCGGAGTTGCTCTGTGCAAATTAAGTTAGGTGCGGTAGCTAATGACGTTATATATCCCACATAGACACACACTTTGGTGTGTCCGTGTCTGTGTGTGACACATCGAGCGAAACTTACGAGAACAACCTCTTCGGGGCTCTTATTTCTATCTCCTCGATTTCTAAAAGCTTTTAAGGGAGTTGCTGCAACGACAGAGGAACCTAGACGTTTCAGTTTTACCAGCCCAGGGAACGGTATAAGCCCAAGACGTACTTTCTTATGCAGACTGAGGCTGAGTTTCCAATTGAGTTGGGGCGCTTAATTAAATTGCGCTTGAAAAGCTTCTCTTGGCGAAGGAAGGTCATAAGTCAAGCTGTCCTCATTGGAAACGTTACATGTCGGCATGGGAGGGGGATCTTTCGCAGCAGAAGTTGGGAACAACTGTGATAAGATTGTCAAGAGGCTGAAAAGCCAGAGGGGGAGGAGGGCCGGTTGACTTTTCCCCTCCCACTCAAAGGGTTGACAACCTCCCAACAACATTCTTTTCAGAGCCAGTGACATGGCAAAGAAACAGCCCAGCGTGAAATTGTCCCCTAAAGACTCTATGTACACATGCGTCTGGTGGCTAAATGTTCCTCGATGGATTTCCCATAAGCTACGAAATGACGAGTGGTTAAAGAAAGATGTCTTATATGTCCACCCCCTGGTGGGAAGACCGTCACTTAGAACCGGTGGTACTGTCAAGGAAACACAGGGGGTGTCCGGTTGCTCAGGTCCCCCACCACATGGATATCACATCGGTGTCGTACTTTACAAACTTTTAGCGAGATCCATCGCCTCTCAACTCGTTGGGAAATAGGATTGGGGGGACGCCCCATCACTAGCTTTTATCTCACATTTTCATGCAAGTTGTGTCTCGACGTTCTTGCCTACCGTGTTTCGTGAAGTTGAAAGGGAGGGGGATGCTAACTACCAGGCTGGAATGTCTGTAAACGGCGTGCTGGGGCTTTTTCATTGTTGCTCCTGCACAGGCACACGGGGTCTGTGCGATAGTGTGCAAGAATTTATCAACCTGTACATGCCAACCGTATTGGTTGGAACAATTCTTCTTGGGTAGTTTGCCTCATCGGGGGAGCCTTGACTTTCCCAGATTATCTTGTCAGTGAATTGTCTCGGTAACTAGGTTTATGAAATATGGCCGGACCCGTGTGCAAACCTTCTGTGCGTGTGCGTGGCTGTCGTGGGATGGAGAGCGTGGGGGCGAACGGGGATTTTTCGATACGCTATGCATAAATAATTGCTCTTCAATTCCGAATCTGTTAAGAGAGACAGTGATGGTTTTCCAAAAAGGATTGCCTCGACTGTGTACGGGAGGACTACGGAGGGTGCAAAGAAGCCATCCGTCAAAGCCGTGCCAGGAAAACCGCCCTTTCGTGCGTGAACCGAGAGAAAGAGACCACAAGTCAAATCTCATATACAGAGAGAGGGGGGGGGGAAGGAGGGGGTAATGAGTCTTACTTGGGAGTTGTGCTTGGGTAAGGCCAAAGTTAAGAGTCTAAAAGGAAAGAAGAGAAGATGAAGAGAGAAAAAAAATAGTAAGTTAACTGAGTGTATACATATATAGCCAACCCCTCTCGTTAGTTGTGTGGGATCCCCCACCACGATCTTTGACACGGGTCATCCATTTGCGTTCCCCACAAAACTCCCCAACGGGCCCTAAAGGCTCTTCCTGGCACCCGTCTTGGTGATCGTGCACCACCATCCATCCTCCCTTGATAGACTGCGAACCAGGCGATACATAACATCAGCAATCCCGGCACCGTGCATTGATGAGGCTTGGAAACGAAAGAGAGAGAAAGAAAGAGGAAAGGACTCGACACACACTTGATGAAGAGGATTCCACTGGACGAGAAAACACGAAAGCAGTACAGGGGGTCTTCAAATTACGAGAAGGATACGTTCCCCAGATTCCTTCCGTATGGTGAAATCGCGTATGGTATAAAATGTATGGGAGAAAGGTTCTGTTTTGGTTGTATTATTATGCATTAGAATAGGTGACTGAGTGAGCTAACGGCGTATGGGTTGATGTTCTTCTGACGCGTGTTTCAGCGATTCTGGGTACCGCGTAAGAGGAGACTGGTTATGAGAATGTTATGGCGCTTGGACGTCAAACCGCGTAAGTCGAGCTCATAGGGAACAGGTTCTCTCGACTTGAGATCTACGTGTCGCGTAAAAAGAACTTGAAAGGTATGATAATAGAAATTGAGGCAATGCGCTGATATAGGAGACGGTGTAAGCTTACATTATTATTATTATTATTATTATTATTATTATTATTTATTTATTATTTACATTATTGTTATATAATAATTATTTAAGTGGTTCTGTTGTAAGTGTGAAGTAAGCGAAACTCGTTGTTATTCACCGCCCTTAAAACTAACTTACATTCTTAGGAATATAATGTGTACTTGGAGTGGGATCTGTTCTTGGGCTCAATTGCATTTAGCCATGCTGCAAAATGGATCCTATTTCTACCATAAGCCCAGACATATTACACATAATCATGTCGTAAACCAACGTCTTACAGGACCTTCAGTCGATTACGCGGTACAAGTCTACGATTAAGGGAGACGCGAGATAATTTGGATACAGGAAAATTCGGGCAGGAATTTTAACAAAGTAGCTACGGATATTATGTAAGCAAATAAAATTAGTCTGATTTTGCTACTTCCACATTTTAAATTGTATTTGTATTGTAAATTTCCCGAGGTTTTGTGGAAAAGTAGTCTAAGTAAAGCGTTAGTTATAAAAGTACGTTAAAAGAGTAGTCGCCAGTATTCTCAGGTAATCTTACAATAGGTATGAAAAGGCCAAGTCCAATTGCTATATGTAGGCTTATTTATTGGAGAAAACGCGTTTTATAAAGAAAATAACGATTGTTTAAACACAGATTAAGTTAAACACTCCAATTCAAAACACTCAATTTACTCAAAATCCTTCAGCTAACTTCTGTTAATTTTCACGCTGTTATTTAAGTCAATCGTACAACATCAGTTCATTAGCATTTTAATTAGTAGAATAAATCAACTTAGTCAATGTTATTCCAATACCAATGATATCCTAATAGCATTGATATTAGAAATTAATAGAATAATTTCGATTCACTAGTCGTAAGGTAAATCTCAATATTAAAAACTGAATCGACTTATTTCCTAAAAGTGCAGAGCTACATGTAAAATCTGTCCAGTATCACGGAAAAAATTAACACAGAAGACTTCACTTTTTGTTATCTTTCACTCGCACTTTTCGTTGCCTTTTTTCCCCATCGCATAATAGCGTGTGTGACAACCGTGCACCTTTGAAAACAGTGAACATGAATTCGCTCTATATTTTATTTAAGTAAAAAACTAAAAATATTTTCTAGTCCAAATAGTCTCATTTCTTCTCTACAGCCACAATTACAGTAATACAAATAAGTATGAAACCCTGCATTGAAGTAGCGCACCAATTGCAATGATAAAATACCCTTTCTTTGAACATCAATCTAAAAGACGAGACTCCATCTTTGTCATCATCACCTATCCGCAAAAACAAATAAAAACGTAAGAACCCCGGTCGTAAGTCTAAACAATTATAAGCCCAGCGCCGAGAGCACGTTGTTGTACAGAGGGAAGGGAAGTGACTTGCTCCGGTTTGCGTTACGGGGACCACGCGTCCGTGACGCTGCGGGGCAGAAACGCGCAAATGCAGAATTTCGCATCCGTCTTGTAAACAGTGAAGTGTTAAACATCTAATCTATCAAAGGTATATCTCCACCGTCCATTTGAGTCTAGTAAGCCTTTCGTATGTGTGCCTGGGTAAACTCACTTTGGGGTTCTGGGTGATGGACCACGCCCACTCGTATTTCCCCAACACCCCTACCGTTATACGCTCGAGTAGGCAAGTAAACGAGACATATGCAATGCTAGTGCCCTGGCCAAGTGAAAAAGGCCTCGCCTGCCTAATCTATCAGCGATTGAGAGATTTATTGGCAACCCTGCTGCTTGTGCCCCGATGGCTCAACTCTGAATTGGATAGCCAAGCTTCCATTTGGCAAATTACTTCAGTTCGACGAAGCTTTCCTATGGGAACGTCCAATTAAGCTGTTCTATACCTTTCCTTGCTCTTAAATGTCTCCAAAAAAAACCCCACACAATTATTCTCGAAAAATTGCGAGAAAATTGCCTGATACTAGCCAAGTCTTCTAGTGAAGCACTTTTCGGCCTGTAAGCTGTCGAGCACCTACACGTACCCCAAACTCATCACGCTATCCGCTTGACTTGTCTTTGTCATAATGATCCCCCAATGAGGAACATTGGTACTTTGTATACCCCAAGTTACTACACGGAAGCAGCACGAATCTGCCAAGAGGCAACTTTAGTCCGCAAATGACTGCGTTATCTTTGTTTCTTTTTGTAGTCTCTGTGTACACGTATGTGTACGTGTGGGGTTCGATTTTCCCTTGAAAGGTTTTTCGGTCTTGTTGACAGAGTAAGCGGGGGTTTTAGGAACTTGGGGAAGGAGCTAATGAGGTGTTTATCGATGTCCTGCGGCTTCGGAAATGAGCCACTTTTCTGTTGCCAAAACTTAACCCTGCGTACCAGAGCGCCGTTTTTCCCCAAAAGGGAGAAAAAGGCCAAAGAAATCGAAAAAGTCTACAAGGGACGGATGGATCGGCGGTCATCAACAAGATGGTAATTGCGGTGGGGACGCAGGCTTGTCAGCAAAGATACACACACAAGAATCCCTGTGGCTGCTGCTGTTGTTGGCTGCTTCTTACAGACCTTTTCGGAATCGTGATAGAGCCCGCCCTCGAGAAAATCTTGGTGCTGGAGTATTGTAGTCAAGGAGTTAAAAGAACGGAGAACATGGGGCTCTTAGCTTGGGCGCCCAGCGAGTTCCTCAACCTGGAATATTCAATAATATATAAAAGTCCCTTGTCAGCCATGTCGGTGGTCTGTCCATTAAGTTGCATCCCTCCTCCCCCAGCGAACACGACTCTCTCCCAAGAAAAGACCCGAAAGCAAGTGTAAGACAACCCAACGATCTGCTAGTCGTGAAAATAAATTTTTTTCTTTTTTTTTCTTTGCATCATTGAGATAAGAAACGTTGCGTAAATTGTGTGGGGTGGGCTTCCTTGAAGATAGAGATGTGACAATTATATGTGTAACGGTAAGCTGGGAATTGAAAGCGACCCTAAATCGGGAAATGGAGGAAATCAGCGGCTTGCGCAGTCCAAGTACGCAGAACTACCTGTTCCGAATTGGAAAATTGAGCAACCTATATTCCGATTGCAAGAACAGATCTCGACAAGAGCTAAACCACATCATGTGCAATTGCGAAAGACTAAATAAAGGAGCAATATTCCTAAAAATCCCACCAAATAAAATACACTGTATTGCAGAAAATTTCCTAACAGCCTAAGCTAGTCATCGAAATTAAGGAATTTATTCCAGCATCAAGAAAAATCTCTCAAGGTCTTACGAGTAACTATGAAACTCCCTTAAAAAAGCGAAAAAAGCAGTAAAATGCGCAGCCTCTTATTGCTCTTTCTTGCTCTTATTTCTTCGTCAACCTTGACGCGTATAAAAGGGATGATGGGTACGTGATTTTAATATACAGTCCTGTGATTATGTCGAAACAAATAAGTGGAAATTGGTTAAGACAAAATCTAAGGGACCAGAATTTTTTTTAACCAATTTCTGGAACACTACCAATTTATTTAGTCACAGATGAAAAATAGTCTGTTTTTACCGAACAAGTGTATACATCGAAAGAACGCCGTAGACGATAATACGTTGAACAATCGAAATGGTTCGTCTTAAAACGTAAAACTTTTTTTAAAAAATAATCTACTGCAAAGCAATACAACATGACACGATTTTATCGGGATCGGAATGTTATTTCGTCTTAAGCGATTTTTCATCATAATAGTTTTCGTCTTAACCGATTTCCACTGTATTTGTGAACGATTACGGCAACGAGCACAAGCTCACACTGTTGTTCGCCAAATAAAAAAAAATCGTGCTGGATAGACTACCTGAAAGGGCAATGGACACCAAAAACGCATATACAGATTTTCATGGATTATTATAATACACATTATTCTAAGAATAAAATCATTTTGTTTCAATTTTTTCTGATCAGCCGTTCTGGAGATATTTATTTCCACTATTTTGGCCTTTTCCCGCCCATGAGAAGCGTGACGTCAGTAACGGGAAAATTTGAATTTCAGCTTTCTTATTTCCTAAATATCTTCGTTATATTTCGCACCTGAGAAAAAGAGACTTATATCCGGAAACTAGATTTTTCGCTCTTTGTGCAAGATAAAGTTGTTTTTTGGTGTCCATTGTCCTTTAAAGATAGAGATGCGACAATTATTTGCGTAACGGTGAGCTAGGAATTGAAAAGCGACCTATAAATCGGGGAAATGGAGGCAATCAGCAGCTTGCCGTAGTTGGTTAACAATACATATATGCAGCGAGTGATGTGCAGAAGAGAAGACAGAAACCCTAAAGACCACCCCTATCGTTTGAGCGGGGGGGGGGGGGTTAAGAGCCGCTGTAATACCCTTGACAAAAGGAACATTCAATGAAGCTAAAGGCAACTCGGGGAATAGCTCAGAGGGTGGGGAAAACGACGCTTGATGTCTCATCCTCCCTCCCAACCCCCTCAGCATCTTTTCTTTTTTTTACCTCTCCCACAAAAAATGAGCCTGACACTACACTGGAAAAGCGTGGCCATGTAATGACAGTCTCGTCAATCCTTTGTCTCGCCTCATTTACATAAACAACAGCCTTTTAAGGTTCTTTTTCTCCCTTCGCTGTACGCTGGTGAAATTAAAACTCCTTGCAGTAAAATCGATACCCAAAAAGTCACTTGTCATCCGTGAACCAAGTCGCCCACAATGCCAACAAAGACCAAATGTTGATCCTCTGAAAAAAAAGTTTAAAAATCAGTGTGCCAACGTAGTATTTTTGATTAATTTTATAGCAGATGATACAAGGTTGAAATCGCATTTTTTCAGGTTGCGTTGTTTAGCCAAGGGATGGAAGATGCTACTACTCAAGGGAGAAGAGAGTTATACACCCCAGTTTCCGATTGAGTCAGCGTAAGTTGGGTTCGGTTGCTGGGAAATTATGCGCTGCGTGTGTTGGGCCGTGTGCCATGATCGCCGCGGATTGCCCACACTTAGATGCGCTTGGCGTCCACCAAACTCGGCTCAGCTCAGCTCGTTCGCGATGACAGGCCATAGTAAGTCAAAAAAGAATAGAGAAAATGTTGTAACCTCGTAAAAAAGAAACAAAAAGGGGGTGGATAAATGTGTCCTTTTGGGCGTAGAGAGATATATAATGCTTGAGTCTTAGGGGTTCTTCCTAAGGCCTTGGCTGGGGTGCAACTTTCCTCCTCCTCCGGACGTCGCCAACATCGTTGTGGCAGCGTTTTCCTGGCCGGGTTTGAGGGGGGAGAAGAAGGTTCCAGCAAATCGAAGCCCGTATACCGCAGCGGCCAACATCGACGGCGGTGCTGGAGCAACGAGACGGAACTGACCCTAACGATCCGCGACCTGTGACACACAAGCCGTGAGGCTTACATAGAAAAAAGGGGAAACAAGATAGAAAAGTGAAGGAAGAAGAGGCTGATTTTTTTATTGTTTCTTCCTGCAAAGTGGTGCCAAATTGCACCCGGAGCCCTAAACATTCCCGGACCTGAATAAATGTAACACTCGACCGACCTCACTCGTTTGCGTGGCAAAATTATGCGAGTTTTTTTTACTTTGGCGTATTTATTCTGCGCGAGTCCGTGATTTTGGTGCTGTTCGCAATGACTCGCTTAGTTTTCTTAATGGGTCCTGAGAGATGCACGTAAGGAATTTGTGAGTATATATATTCCAAGTGGAAATTCCTTACCGAGGAAGGAAATTCATTGTTGTTGTGGCTCCTTGTGAGGATAGCCTGAAAATAGGGTGGTAAACTAGTAAGGCTGATGAATAAGCTTTTAACTGGAGTGGTGAAAGGTTGGTTTGAAGATCAATGAACGAAAAGCAATGAAGACCGATACAGACATTTTTAATTGCTGTCTCGATTGTGCTAACCAATTGGGACTGGGAGTGGTGTACAAGTTGGGTGGTTGAGAAAATCGAGAAGTATTTTTTATCTGTTATGTTTAAGTGTTTTGAACATTTTTTAAGACTTAAATCATCTAAAGATAGTTCATCAAGATCAGTTAGATCTGTTAGTTCAATTAGTTCAACTAGATCAATTTTGAACTTATCTTTTGATTTTGTGGTTTTGAACTTATCTGTTCCAGTAATCGAATATTTAGCTAGCTAGATGTTAAAATAACAGAAACGTGCAAGAAAACTACAGCGTGATGTGCTTAAGGGTAATTTTACAAAAAGAGTTCCATGTTTGGTTGCTACAGTTGCACTTTAATTGCCTTTTATGGGACAGATAAGAGGTGAGCTCGTAACATCGCTGAACATTAGTTGAATTCTGAACGAAGACAGTGTAAAAACATTAATGCGGAAAGGAATTGTCCCACGGCGGTTGATATGATTAGGAGTTCCCCTAAGCAAGGTTGAAAGAAAAATGAATTCTCCTGTATTACTCGTAGAAAAGTGTTTAAGGTCGCGCTCGGTAGCAAACATCCGAGTAAAAGATCCTATGTGTTTGATTGTAAGATTGTATGTGTTTGTCCGATTGGTAACGATTCACGTGTTCTATAATTTTTTACAGTTCACAATGCAATTCTCTATTAGAACTGAATAATTCAAGGCCGTTCTATGAAAATCTATATTATCTGCTGCATTATATTACGACAATATCCATTATTTGGTAAAAAAAACCTTAAATTCCAAATTTGCTTTTTGTACTGTACAGAATTCTGCTGAACTGATTTTACTGACGTTGAGAAACGTGCACTTTGCGCTATAACTAAGAGAGTGATAAACTTCTGGGAAATGTAAGCACGAACCGCTTACAAAAAACTCAGACTAAAAATCACCCTTGAACAAAGGAATGACAGTGGCTTCCGCATACGTAAATGCTCAGTACAGAAACATTATCTATAGGTAACAATAATGAGATTTCAACAAAAGTAGCCATCAATAGGCGAGGCCGGTATTTAAATTGAAAAGAAGTGTACCTTACCATTAGATCAATATTTATAGAGATATATTGTATGAACAACTAATCCTAAACTTGCAGTATACCGACAGTACTCGTAGAAAAACGACTAAAGCAAACAGCCCTGTACTAAATACACGACACATGCGTGAAAAGCGAAAAAACGTCTTCTTGAAAGCAATCTGCGACCTTTCAACAAGGCTTTTTCAAAGTGAACTTTCATTAGTACCCACTGTCGTGTATCTAAAATAGGACCGTTTATTTCGGTAGTTTTTTATCTCGAGTACTTGTGTCATAGAGGAATTGCTGTGGCTGTGTGAATACTGTGCAGCAATGTACTGGAACTCGACAAAATAAGTTTTCTTGAAAGATTTGTTCTAGACCTAAGCAAGCAACAAGTATCAGATTTTCTTTATGTTTCTTTCCCCATTGTGATATTTTACTGTAACCCTTTTACGTATTTTCTTTGACCCTGAAATTCCTCGACCTTAGTTTTCTCCCCTGTGGAATGACCTCTACCCTAGAGTTTTCCTTATATACTCACATCCCACCACCTTTCGAGTTAGTATTTTTACCAGCCAGGGAGTGAGTGGCAATGAGTTTGCACCCCTAAAAGGCTGCCTTTCCAATGGTAAGCGTCGTTTGAATATGTGTAGTTAAATACAGTGAATATTTGTAACGTGTCGCCTACCACAACATGTGAATTCAAACACAACG